>JAMKQA010012923.1:0-21292 GCA_024699735.1 Posidonia australis
AGATTGTATACGTTAGTTAAATCCCCACAACATACATAAACAAGAGATTGGCAAATCTGAAAAATCACAGAAATACCATGCATTCTTGTAAGTATAATTCTTATTAAGCCTGGAATTGCTGGAACCATTTGATCTTTTGAATGGTAAATGATGATAACGTCAAATGCTGTTAAAGGAAAACAAACAGACAATAGTGCCGTAGATCGGCAACAAAAGATTGTATACGTTAGTTAAATCCCCACAACATACATAAACAAGAGATTGGCAAATCTGAAAAATCACAGAAATACCATGCATTCTTGTAAGTATAATCCTTGATGAATACTTCGCAAACAAATAATGTTTATTAAACCGAGGAAAACCAGAGAAGAATGAAATCCTATAGTCCAAGAATCAAACATACAGCACAATATGCATAAACTCCCCCTGCATTTGTTGTGCAGAAGAAGAATTCACAACTCAACAATTGGTTCAAGCCATCTTCGTATACCCAATGGTAGAAAGATGCTCCTAGTCTGGACACAAAATAGATAAGTGGAGTAACCATTCGATAATCATTGGACGTGTCAATCAAAGAAAAAGAGAGGAGATAAGAGGAATTTACATCAGTGCTCTAAAATTAATTTTTACTTATTTTAATATGAAATGAAGCTACAAGTTCTATAGAACAATTTTCCCCAAAAAGAAAACAATCAAACTATTCTTGTTGCATTGCTCACATTTGATACATACAGAGCAAGTCTTCCATCGTGTAACTTGCAGAAAATCCATCTGTAGAACAACACCAGTATGAAATGAGATGATCCGTAAGAAAGTTATTAAGGACTCGTTTTCCATGAATTTGGTATTTGTTGGTAGTGTAACTTAAACCTAATTTGCACCAAGATGTCATACAAAATGAATGTCACGAAAAGATTTACATACCTGCAAGCCTAAACAAACAGATGGCTGCTCTCAGGATACAGCAGAAAGACGCAACATTACTCTCTCGTTGCTTCTGGAATGCATACAAAGAATAATTCTTCACAATCCTAATAGGAGAACTCATGGCCCCGGGTGGATATGTACTTCTTAACCCAAATAGAAATGTCCTCTGCACATGCTTGTGCCTGTGGGGTCTTGAGAAGCATACCTAGGGTTGCAAATTCATGAACTGCATCTTTGTAATCAAGCACTGGGGCATCAACATTCACTTTGCGGAGCTCCTCGGAATATGCTATAGCCCTGTCCCTCATCCAATCATGCTCTGCAACCACTGTAAGCGTTGGAGGCATTAATTTCAATGGTGGGCTTCTTCCAGGTACAAGTGGGTTTGCAGCTGGATGATCTAAGTTGAATTCCTCCTCGGGTAAGAATAACTTCCAAGCAAGTACACACATAGCCTTGTCATAAAAGTAGGAGTTCGCTAGTTTTATTTCTGAGGGTGTTGGTACACTTCCCACAAAGAAAGGGTACATAAGAACCTGTGCAACCACCTTAACTGGGTGTAAAAGACTCCCTGCCTCAACTGCTTTTCGAGCCACAGAATCAGCAATGTTTGCACCACAGCTCACACCAAGGAGAACACATCTGTTGAAACATCATACAAAATATGAAGTCATAATTAAGTCTAGTATTATGCAGGAGTACCATCATTACTAAAGAGTCAAATACCATCAGACGTTATAGGCTAAGAAATCATCAAGAAACTATATCAAGTATTGATAAAATAAATGAGTACACAACTACAACTGAAAATACTATAGGCAATTAAGCAGCTAGAACAAACTGAGATATAATCACTGTTTTATCAAGTCGCCTGATGGCACCATTTAAGTGGGAAAAAAAGTCCACATGGCAGATGCTATAATCATTAAAGTTTTTCTTGTCAAGAAAGCCTGTTGAGGGCCACTCACTGAAGTTCAAAATTCATGGATCACTGACAAATCTGTAAACACCATGCAGCTGTAATTTGCAATCGATAGAGCAGCGCATATCAGATATGGGCATACACCTCTCTGTAAAAGTATTAAATGAGCACTTCACAACTTTTTTTCTGAATAGATTTTGCAACATTTAAAAATGTAAAAACAAATGATATTACCAGAACAGAAGAAAGGTTACAACAAGATCATAAAAACCACCATGAGACAAAGCTAACAAATTATGTGGCAAGCCTCCAAAATGCCCAAGTTGAGAGAATCATGGTGAAAATGTTGGACGAAGAAAAAAGAATGTCGGAAGGATGTGTTGAAATGATCTCAGGCTTCGTCTAGTACAGAGGCAATAGGTCGACTTAGGCAACTTGATTGAGGCGGTCACCTTGATAACAGTGGTGATGGCACACTACTACCAAAGAAATATACAGTAGTAGTAATAATGGTGTTGACAAACAAATATATGTAAGGATTCTAGGATCTCAAGCCACATGTTATATATCATTTGCAGCAAATTATATAGAGGAACAATTATAAGATCCCAAGCCACTTGGAGACGTCTCGATCTAAAACATCCTTAATCTAGCAATATCTAACACTATTTGCAACTTGTACTTAGAAGACCTGTCTGAGTCAGCAAATAAAAATAAACAGTGAGAAATAAAAGGAAAGTGTGTACTTACCATAGTTATTAAAGTAGGTGCCTAGGTGCCAAGGCATCATAGGACTGCTGGATGTTTTAATGCCCAGCCAGTCTGTGAATCTGTCGGATCCCTGTCAGATCTGGATCTGGATCTGGCAGGATCTGACTCAATTCGAAAAGATAGAGAAGGGAGGGCAGCAGTTTGTGTCCCACCCTCCCATTGGCTGCTGCTCCTCCATCCAACCTCCAGCAACAACACCAACCATGTCCCTACCTATGGCGATAGTTTTCGACCCGTGTGGCGATGGATTTTCTCCAATCTTCTTTCTTCTTTTTATTTACAATGTGAAGCCCAATATTTAACTTCATTTTTTTTAGTCTTGATGTTTCAAACAAGTTTCATGTCTATTAACTTGCTTTTATTTGTTTATTTATGTATTTTTACTTAATATTAAGGGTAAAAAATTCTGAAATATATATATATATTTTTTAATTTTTTTAATGCCGCCTAGGCACCCAAGGTGGTCCAGCTCAACACCTTGATGCCTTGGTGTCTTAATAACTATGGTACTTACTACTGAAAAAAGGATATAATAAAAGATATACATTATTATCTAAACATGAAGAAATATTATATTAATTAAGTCCTCTATTTGTGTGTTAGAAGACTAGAACAACCTGTGAACTCAAGATCCACTTGGAAAAGCTTTTAGACAATTTTTGCACGTGTAACTTCTCTTTACAACCTACAGTGATCCAATAATTCTACCGAACACTACCAACTTATCAGAAGTATGTAGCTTTTAGAACAGTAATTTCAACTACAAGTTAGCTTCTACATTTGGATTCATAAACTGAAGTTTTACCAAACAGACCTTAAAACTGTATTTGGTTTATAAGTATGGAATGAGAATTTCAAAATTATGTAGAAATATCATATCAATTATTTCCTATATTCATGTGTCAGAAAACCATACACAACACTCTGAACTAAGACTATATTTGATTTATAAGTATCATGACTGTGTGGAGTGAAAATTTCAAAATTATGTATGTTTAATAAATTCTATAATGAGTGGTGAATTGTGTTCATCCACCCTAGAAGATGAAATTATAATTTAAGGATATACATCAAAACCCTTCAAATTAACGTGAACTCTGATATAAAATATCAAAATTCAAATGAATTTAGCATAATACTATTTACAAATTCTATATACTTGATGAAGTAAAAGTAAGTAGGACATTAGTAGATTAACTATATGGATCACTTGATATGTACTTCATTTGTATAAAGCCTGTTGCCATGAAAATGACTCCAATATTTGCACTATTTCTGGGAATACTCATTGTTATGTTATTTTGCATGACCAAACAATTCCTCACATTTGCTCTGTTTATATAAAAATTCTACAACAATATCAGTCAAAATGCTAAGAAACCTTATCGTTTATATCATTCTTTAGAAAATCCTATAAAACATTTCTCATACTATTGTTAATCTTCTCATTTGTGCATTAGAATCGACAACATCGAAGGAAGGCAACATATAAAAAAAGTGATAATATACTTGTCTTTTGCCTATGTTATTGTGAAACATATTTGCCCAATGATGTAACGTAGAAAATTGATGAATAAAAAAATGAACTTTGGTCATTACACATAAGGAGGACATAAGGCTGTATGTATGCAGTCAATTTCCGATTTTTATTTTTTATTTTAAAAATTAACCTTATAGTTTGAATTATTATACTACAAACTAGATATGAATAAATTTTCATGGCAAATATTACCATAATACCTCAATCCAAAGGTCCCAAACTAAAGTAAATTTCTGCTGTTAAACTTTAATGTGTTGATCAGCGGTGAAATAATCTCCAAAAATTCTATTTTTTTTAGTATGTAATAGAAGATAAAGTGGATTAAAGGGTGTTTGACATAATAAATACAAAATTTTGGGCACATACAACCATCTTGTCTATATGGTCATGTACAACCCAATTTTTCAGTATATAACTATACATAAACCTATTGTTTCTGTAATTATTTGTTAGGAATATAACAAAATTACGTGGGTCACATACAATAAATTCCTTGGGAATATGAGGGTTTGATTTATTTTTAAAAATTGACAAATCAAAGAGACTAATAAACAACAAAATAGTAAAAATACAATTGGATTTAATGATGATTTTTCTTGATGAACCAAACTTTTAAAATGAATGATATTCTCAGTTCTAGATATATTTCTACATCTTCTCCAAACAAAAAGGAAAAACATGATAATCTCACAATAAATTTATGCAAGAAGTCGAATCGAGTGGCAAGGATGTGTTCACTTTCATATCTTATGTTCCCATGGTGCACCATGGCACATACTCACAAAGACACCCATCCTTTTTGTGATGCTCCCAAAATCCAAACACAGTCCATTAGTTTAAGTAGCTTTAACATCAACCAATCATCTCAATAGTATCCATAATACAGTGTTCATCAAAATATTTTTGTTTATAGAAATGAAGATATTATTAATATTATCATGAATAATAAGTATATCATTTTTTCCAAACTCTTCCAGATATTCTTAGCCCCATTTCACTCCAACCCCATTTGTTCCAAGGTATTGTACATAAACCAGAAATCATTATAACCTAAAGAAACTTTTGTCACCACTAAATACAAAAGTATGCACAAGCCTTCGAACCTACTTATGTACAAATAGTGAGTGCTCTTGAATAGTAAAAGCAAGCCTCTGACACATGCACAGTAAGTTCAAATATATGAACGACAACATTCCCATAGTTTATAGTGCTAATTGATCATTTTATCCATCAGCTCTAAAACGTGGAAACTATATTCAGAACGCATGAGTAAAACACAAAAAAGACTAGCAAGAAACCTGGAAGGATCACAATGAGCAGCAAGCCACGGCTCCACCATGGAGGACCCAAACGCATCCACAATATGCCGGTGCATTTCCGACCTCCTCGTCTCAGATCCTCCTCCTCCCCCACCGCACCGAATACTCCCCATCGACTTGCTGCACTCCGCCAGATTCACCTGCTTCCCTAACCAATTGAGCACCTTCATCCCATCTTCGAACGCGGCAGGGTACCTATTCTCCGGGGCCAGCCTGTATCCCACAGCAATGACGATCACATCACACACCTTGGCGATCCGCCTACAGAAGAAATCATTGGCGAACGAGTCATTACTCCCCGCCACGAACCCCCCTCCATGAAACTGCAGAACAACAGGAAGCTTCCTCAACGTCTGCCGGTGGTGGTGGTGGTGGTAACTCCTCCCCCCACCATTCTCCACCCCCGGCAAGTACCCCCTGTAGACCCCCGCCAGCGGATCGAAGCTATTCCTCCTCCCATTGTCGGCAACCTTTTCCCCACCGTTGCCAACCGCTCCACCACCATCACTACTCCGGCGAAGGTGCTGCAAAGACGAATCCCGCGAGGCCGCGGAGGAGAGGGGCTTGACGGAGGACTCCGGGAGGAAGATGCGGATGGAGAGGAAGGTGAGGGGGTCGATGTGGATGTCCTTGGTGGCGACGCTGTCGGAGAAGGTGGGGTTGGCAGCGACGACTGTCTCCTCCGGGCGGGAAGTGACGCCGAAGGGGTCGACGGCTGCGGAGGGGTCTCCGTCGGCGGCGGTGGCGGTGGCGGTGGTGGTCTCATGGATCTTGGATTGGAGGCGGTGCCTCAGCAGGAGCTTGAAAAAGACGCTGTACAGCTTCACCGCCACGCTCGGCATCTCCCACCGCCGCCACCACCACCGCTACCAGATCTTGATCCCTTCGGGATTAGGGTTGAGGAAGAGAGGAAGCCATGGATGAGGAGAATGGTCTCGATTATCGCATGCTAATGGGGTTGGGATTGGATTTTGAAATTTTCAGGTCCTCCTTTCTTTCTCTTTGTTGGATTTCTAGGGTTTCATGGTGAGAATAAGAAATGGACGACAGAGACTGAGAGAGAAAGAAAGAGAGAGAGAGAGAAGCGAGAAGGAGACGAGTTTAAGGAGATGTCGTTGTTACTTGTTAGGACGTCCCAAGTTGAGCAACAGCAATCTGCTCTTGGAATTTAATGTCCGTACACGTCATTTGGTTTTTCCCTCACTTTTTTGTTTTTTATCTTTTTACAATAGGACCTGCAATCTCGGAAAATTCCCATGAAACCAGGGTTCTTTAAGACAATTATTTAAGCCACAACTGCACTACTCATGAGCTAATCCACTCTGCCCGCTGGTCGCATATTTTAAAAAGAAATTTAGTATATTCTTGCAAAATTGTCGACGCCTCAGCAACCAGATAACCGATACTCCCGCCGAGCTTTTGATGTGTTTTCGTTAATCCAGCGCACGAGATGAAGTGCATCACTCTTAATAATCGTTAGTCGTTAATCATTGGTAGCATTTGCCACTTGAAGTCTAAATAGGATAGCCTTAATTTCTCTTAGCCTTAATAATATGTAAATGTTCTATTATTTGTATAAGATTAATACTTTCAGTTTCTCTTTGATTTCAGAAATTACATTTGGAATAACTTCAAAATAATAAATACTATTCCATTTAGTCTAGAATAATAACTATTCTGTTGAAAGGGTAAAATAAAATTATTCCACTAAGTTATTCTGATATATGTATGTATACGTTATATTTATTTTTTTGTTTAAAAAGTTGTATATATATATAATGTATATATACTTTAAATAAATATATATATTGATAATCAAGTTGATTATTATTAATCTACATATTTTTCACTTATTCAAACATTTATTCTGATACTTATTCTACTTTTCATCTAAATCAGAATATCTCCTTATATATACTTATTCATTTTTAAAATAAAATCACTTCTAAATTGAATTATAATACTATCAGGATACTAATATTACTATAGACACCTCAGTTTTGTAATCGTTCGTCGATAGACTCCTTTGCCTTGGTCGTGGTGGACCCAACTACTTCCCCAAGACTAGCTAAACATCTCAAGTTCACCCAAACCCTAAACCTTCACCATACCACCAAACCTAGAGTCCTTGCATGACCTAAATATTCAAGGAGCTGACCCAAGATCTAGTAAGCAAGCCCAGCAATAAATGAAGCGCGATTCCAAAATGCGACCCATAGGCGTACTTTACTAGCAATACCAATAAACATAACTAACCTGCACATGTGTCTAGCATAAAATGCTGGTAAAGTATCTTATGCCAAATTAATTCAAATAAAAGGATTCAGTGGTCCTTCCAAACAATGGAGCATCAAATCCTTTGACTTCATTAGCTTACACAAGCTCAAGCATGCACCATGGTATTATGGGACAATCACAATTCTATCCAAGCCATCCTTTTCAAAGTTATTATGTATCAACCACACCTATTCATCACACTTCTCTATATAATGATCTTGCTCTCCTTCATGAGAGCTCTCTTGCTCAGTCACTTAGCTCACTCTCTCTCTCTCTCTCTCTCTCTCTCCCAACATGTAACGCCCTGGATCCGAGCACGTTATCATAATCATAGTATCATAAGTAAAATTATACTAATTACAATAGAATTAAATAACTATAACTAAGGCTCACCTCTAGGAAACAATGTGTGGCTAGAAGCTCCGACTCCGGTACTGGAACTTGACTACACATCGACTGCACATGATCTGCACCTGAAAAACAAACAAAGCATGCATGAGTGACATCTAAGTCACTTAGTACGCGCCTCAAATGCACAAACTACAAAATCCAACAACATTACTAGAAACACAGCTTTTAGTTTATAAAACTTGATTTTCCTTTTTGAAAATTCATTTTAAAACATCATTTCCCTTTTCTTTTAAAATATCTGGAAATCATTTCCAAAACCATGTTCTTTCTCAAAACTCATCTTTCTTTTTATTGCTTGGGATTTCTTCCCAAGACCAAAACCACTTTCAAAACTCATATCTTGAGAAACCGCATTTCCAACCAGATCCAGCCTAAAACAGAATGCCTCTTGGGCTCAAAACTAAAATCATAAATACTAGCTGGTAACTGGTTAAAACACAATCATTATTTTATTCCAAAATTTTAGGACCATTCATAAGTCCAATCCTAGCCAAACCATGTTTCTTTCCATTTCTCAAAATTACATTCTTTTCTTATTCATTTCCACTTTTCTTTATTGATGTTACCTAGATCAGGGGTAACCATGCACACAAGTAGTAGGCAAGGACATCATTTCTCCAACCTCCTTGCACTACTATGATGAAATTCCACGTGCGCGAGGCCACCGCCCCGGCCAACCGGCCTCAATTTCTATCGTATATGCATGGGGATATATGTCTTTATCTGACGTCCCATCGATGACCCGAACAACTAGGTTCAATAACCTAGGCTCAGCCTACATCGTTGGTGACCCGAATAACTAGTTCAATAACCTAGGCTCAGCTTACATCGTCACGAGCTCGGTGACCCGAACAACTAGGTTCAATGACCTAGGCTCAACCTACACCATCTCAAGCTCGGCAACTACGGTTGTATCTGACAATTGGTTTCATTGGAGCCTCATACTCCTAACACATTGTCGACGCCAACCTCCGTGATTCCTCAACACATTATTAGTGTTTTATTTTCAAACTCTTTAAGTTTTCCTTTCAAAACCATTTTCATTTTATGCTCTTGGTTGCAGGAATCTTTTCCCCAGCAACACCTGACCCTCATCTGGGGTCCCAACTCAAATCATGAAAAACCATGCTTTAAAATCGAAAATTGGGTCTCATACCCATATTTACTCAAAAACTATACATCCAATCACTTTTATATATATGCTAGGACCAGGGCAAAATCGACAGACCGAAAACTAGGTTCGGAACACTGAAAATCCCTAGTTCGGTACATCAAACATTTTCGGTATATCGAAAATCCCTATTTCGGTCAACTGGGTGCTTTTGACCTAATGAAATCAGGTATCCTGGCTTAATATGACAGGGATTCGGTATGCTGAACCTAGTTCGACATGCTAAATTGCCTGAAACCAGGGCACCTCCCCTGTTCTAGCCCTTGAAGTCGCTGGAACTGGGAGCCTCCGACGGACTCCCCAAACACATATCATAAAATACGAGTAAATCATAGGGTGTAGACCCTTGAGTCTACTTCAAAACCCCACAAACCATTCATCAATCTATACACTATACAATCCACACGAAAATCACAAAGGAATGGAGCTCAAAAATGGCTACTGTAACCTTCATCAAAAAATCTCGCATAACCCTACCAATTTCTATCCTAATCACATGATATCTATGTTTTCATACTATTCAGCTCATTCTCACCAATTCTACTATTTTATATGCATTTTACTCCATTTTCATGCATTCCCATTAAGCTGAAACAAGAGAACGGGGGAGAAGAGGAGCCACGTACCTCTTCCGGCGAGCCTCCCCAACTCCAGCGAACTCCTCCCACCCCAGCGAAGCCTTTCCACCGGCGAACCACACAAACCACCACCTCCTCTGTCGCGCGTAGTTCTTACTCTCCTTCTTCGCTCTCGCATCTCAGTCCTTCCTCTTCCACTCGCCTCTCCCCCTCTCAATCTCCCCTCCTCTTTATCTCTGCCTCCACCTGCATGGTGCAGGGCACACATCATGTCAAAAGAGACGAGGAAGCACGGGCCACCTTCTCCTAGTGGCACGGGTGGGGAAAGAGGAAGAAGAAGAAGACGGTATGGGGTGGCTCATGAGGGAGAGAAAGAAAAAGAGAGGGGAAAAAGAAGGAAAGAAAAAGAAGAAAAGACAGGCACACAAACTAAAGCAACTATGCATCCCCAAACTGGACCCCACATTAGTCCCAAATCTCAAATAAGTGCACAGGAAACCAACCAAAATCCCATAATCACAAGAAACAACAGATTATCCATTAATAAACCATTTATACAATATTACAATTAATCACATGGTTTACAATTGAGAATGGATAATCAGGCCTAGATGTCACATCCTACCCCTTTACAAAGAATTTTGTCCCCGAAATTCAGCTCTAAATAAACAAAAAGGGGTACTGTCTCTGGATGTCCACCTCGCACTCCTAGGTAGCTTCCTTTGTACCATGGTGTTGCCACTGAACTAATACCAATGGAATCACTTTATTCCTGAGGACTGGCTCTTTTCTATCCAGTATCTGAACTGCATTCTCAACCATAGACAAGTCCTCCCGCAGCTCCTCTGGCTACACTGGTATCACCTGGGACCCATCGGCCAAACACTTCCTCAACATTGATACATGAAAGGTGTTATGTACACTAGGCAACTCTAGAGGCAAATCTAGTCTATATGCCACCTCACCAACCCTCTTGGTAATCTGGTACGGTCCGATGTATCCTGAGCTCAACTTACCTTTCTTACCAAACCGTATCACACTGGTTGGTGACACCTTCAGGAATACGAAGTCTCCTACCTCGAATTCTAGAGGTCTCTGCCTTCTATCCATATAGCTCTTCCGCCGATTCTAGGCAAACAACAACCTCTTCTTGATCAGATCCACCTTGCCCTCGTATTGCTGTACGATCTCAGGCCCAACTAATTGTCTCTCACCCACCTCACTCCAGCAAGTGGGTGTCTTGCAGGGTTTGCCATACAATGCCTCATATGGAACCATACTAATACAAGCATGGTAACTGTTGTTATATGCATACTCAATTAGAGGTAAGTGATCCTCCCAACTACCACCAAAGTCCAAGACGTAGGCCCTCAACATGTCCTTTAGTGTCTGGATGGTCTTCTCTGTCTGGCCATCCGTCTGGGGGTGAAAGGCAATGCTAAAATTTAGCACCATGCCAAAAGCCTCCTGCAGAGCTCCCTAGAATCTCAATGTAAACCTCGTGTCTCTATCAGATATAATAGACACTGGGACACCATGCAATCTCACAATCTCAGCCACATACAACTCTGCCAGCTTCGCCAAAGGAAGATTCACTCTCATTGGCAAGAAATGTGCCGATTTTGTAAGGAGATCTACTATCACCCAAATTGTATCATTCTTTCTTCGGGTTCGTGACAGACCCATCACAAAGTCCATCGACACATTTTCCCATTTCCACACTGGAACGTCCAGAGGTTGCAAAGTCCCTTCGGGCTTCTGGTGCTCTATTTTCACCATTTGACAGGTTGCACACTTTGCCACATACTCAACAATCTCTCTCTTCATCCCAGGCCACCAAAAATTCCTCTTCAGGTCTTTATACATCTTGGTGCTTACTAGATGGATAGTGTATCTAGAGCGGTGAGCTTTATCCAACGGGCTGTTCTTGATTTCCTCTATTTGAGGCACATATAATGGCGAATCATACCTCAACCCACTGTCTACCCCAACTGAAAAGTGAGGGGCATTACCAGCCTCCAACTTCCTCCAGATATCTGACACAAAAAAATCATATTGCTAAGCTATGACTATCGCCTCGATCATCCTCGAGCGAACAGACAAATTGGTCAACATCACTTTGGCAGTTCCCTGAGTCTGTCTCTGAGGCCTGCACTCCATTAGTCCTTCTAACAATTTCCATTCATGAATCATCAAACTAGCCATGACATGAGTGTGCTTGCTCAGAGCATTTGCAACCACGTTTGCTTTCCCTAGGTGATACGATAAACTGAAATCATAATCCTTAATATATTCCACTTAGCACCTCTGTCTCAGGTTCAAATCCTTTTGAGTAAAGATGTACTTCAGACTCTTGTGATTTGTACACACCTCAAACTGTTCGCCATATAAATAATGCTTCCAAATCTTCAAAGCGAACACAACAGCTGCCATCTCTAAATCATGGGTGGGATAATTCTTTTCATGATCTTTCGACTAACGCGAGGCATACGCCACTACCCTACCATGTTGCATCAGCACACACCTTAAACCAATTCCACAAGAATCACTGTAGATTGTGAAACCGCCACTCCCAAAGGGCAAAGTCAAGACTAGGGTTGATACTAGACGAGCCTTCAACTCATTGAAGCTTTCCTCGCACTGCTAATCCCAGGCAAAGTACACTTCCTTTCTGGTCAGTGTGGTTAATGGTGCAACAATCTTGGAGAAATCCTAGATGAATCTCCTGTAATATCCTGCCAAGCCGAGGAAACTGCTAATCTCAGTTATTGTCTTTGGTCTGGCCTAACTGCTCACGGCCTCCACTTTGGCTAGATCTACTGTAATACCTTCCCCTGAAATAATATGACCAAGGAAGGACACTTCCTCCAACCAAAACTCGCACTTGGAGAACTTGGTATAAAGCTGATGCTAACTCAACGTCTCTAGTACGATCCTCAAATGCCTCTGGTGGGTCTGAACATCCGAAGAATACACTAGAACGTCATCCACGAAGATGACCACAAACTGATCCAAATAGGGTCAGAACACCCTATTCATCAAGTCCATAAAAGCAGCCAGAGCATTCATTAACCCGAATGGCATAACCAAAAACTCAAAATGTCCACGACGGATGCGAAAGGCTATCTTCTGCACATCTGGTTCACTGATCCTCAACTGATAGTATCTAGACACAACGCATCTCCTGCTGGCTTCAGCTGATTGGGACAGTCCTTTTGGTAATGGCCGGTGTAGACACCCCAATTTTGCAGTCACTTGACAACAGGCTCTTTTGGAAGATGCTCTAGTTGCAACCACCACCCTTAAACCTTAACTCCATTAAAACCCTAAACCCTCAAGCCCACACAAGCCCACTAGACCCACTTAAGTCCACTAAGCCCACACAAGTCCACTCTAACTTAATCTAAGCAAAAGCTACTAATTAAAAACCAAATTAAACAAAATCCACTTAAATCAACCAAAAACATTTAAAACCCTAATTAAAGTCAAAATCAAATAAAATCCATTTAAACCACTTTAATCCATTTAATTTCAAGGAAAACCTAAATTAAGCTAAAAACACCTAAAAAACCCTAAAGTCACTTAATTAAGTTAAAAAACCCTAAATTAAAACTCAAAATTCCAATTAAAACCCAAAAACCCTAATTAAACTAAAAAACCCTTAATTAAAACCCATAAACCTTAATTTAAACTAAAAACTCTAATTAAAGTCCAAAAACCCTAAAAACTCCTAAAATAATTAAAAACTTGAAAATCCTAATTTAAAACCAACTAATTAAGTCACAAAAATCCTAAATTAATTAAATCACAAAAACACTAAAATAATTAAACTCTTTAAACCCTAAAAGAAAAACAATAATCCTAAAAAAAATTTAATCTAAAACCAAGTAATTAAAACCTAAATCATAAAATCAAAGTCATAAACCTAATTAGAAATCTAAAAAACAGAATCAAATCATAAACAAAATCAGAATTAAAAACCAAAATCAAAACCAAAACGCTAAAAAAACCAAAAGCCCAAAAATCAGGCCTGTTAAGCCCAAACCCACATCTAATTGAAAACATAGGAAAGCACAAAAATAAATCTACAGTATCTTCTTCCTCCCCGCAACGATCTCCCACTCCCTCCTTCCCACATTCTAGCCAACCGCAACCATCACCCACGATCCTCCTCACTCGTTCCACCCCTTAAAGCCTTAAGAAATCACCAGAGGAGGGAGAGAACTGAACAGAACGGAGAGACCGTCGGAGGAGAAAACCACCTTCCAAGCTTTCCACACCCCTGACCCAGAGAAAACCCATCGATTCCCCCACCTTCAGAGCCTCTCCTTCAACTCACTTGCAGCCCTGGAGAGCCCTGACCCCAGCAGCCAGTGTGTTTGCCGGATCAATACCGCCACTGCTCGTCGGAGAGGACAGGCGCCTCACACAGGTAATTCCCTTCCTTTTCCTTTTTTTTCTTGACTTTAAACCGTTGCCCTTTAGCTCTGACCAGCCTGCTTATAGCCACTTGGGCCCTATGTCGTCGACGACCGCTGCTCTGTGCCGTTCCCCTTCCTTCGGTGGTGGGTTCACCACCACCAGCGAGGCCTCAGGCCTCCTGGCTCAAGGGAGGCCCCACGGGTCTTCCCCCTCTCTTCCTCCTCCTCCTCCTTGAGCCTCGTCGCTCAGGGAAGACTTCAGTTGGCCTCCCACGGCCAGAAGCACACCGCTAGCGCCTCTACAACCTTTGACCGCCATTCCTCCGCCGTGAAATTGCTGGAAGCCTCCGGAGGTCTTCGTCGCTCGTGACCACTCCTAGGAGCTCCACCGCTTTGCCACGAACGTCCCCATGCTGGCCCGACGTCGCTCCAACCAC
Source organism: Posidonia australis (assembly GCA_024699735.1). Lineage (NCBI taxonomy): Eukaryota > Viridiplantae > Streptophyta > Magnoliopsida > Alismatales > Posidoniaceae > Posidonia > Posidonia australis. The sequence continues at coordinate 14,775 of JAMKQA010012923.1, forward strand.
CAAACGACCGCCGTTGTCGCCGCTGCACCCATCGCTGGAGCACGAGGTGGGGAGAGCCCTTCAGGCCACCCCAGCCTCCAATGACCCCACTGGGATCCTCCTAGCACTTTTCCGGAGCTTCTCCGGTGCTCACCGCGTCATCCCAGCCACCACACCTTTTCCAGACGCCCCCGCAGTCATCTTCTCCGACGCCGATGGTCGCTCGCCGGAGCCTGAGGAGTCCAGCCCACTACCATGGAGGAGGTCGTCGTAACGTCCTCCAGCTCCTCTGACCACCGCCACCACTTTCCCGTTGCTGTGGAGCCTTCGGAAGCCCGCCGGAGTTCTCGCCAGAGCGAGATAGTCGACGATCTGCGAAACACATATATTTAGGAATTTTTTTTAGTTTTTTATAATTACACATAAGTCCTGATTATCGTTACATTTAGGTCCCTAGAATTTCTTTTTGATTCTTTTTTCTTGCATCCAGGTCCTTTCTTACATCCAAGACCTTTTTTATTACTTTTGGGTCCTTTCTTATTACACCTAGGTCCTGTATTATTGTGTTTAAGCCCCTGAAGATTTAAATAAGTTTCATTTCTTTATTATTTTTGTAAATATTGCATGATTTGTCCTGTTTAAGTTTCAATTTCATTTTAGTCCCATATATGTTTGCTTCTTCACAATTAGACCCCTATATTCATGTTTTCTTTGCAAATGAGTCCTAAAAATTTATTTTGAGATCCTTGAGTTTTCTTATTTTAAAATTGCATTGTAAATATTGCACATTTTGCCCTATTTAAATTTTAATTGCATTTTTAGTCCTATTCATGCATGTTTTATCATACTTAAACCCCTGAGATCATGTTTGCTTTGCATTTAAGTCCTGAGCTTTTGCATTTTGCCCCTAGAGTTCTTTGAAAAGAGTGTCCTTTGTACAATTTACATTTTAGACATTAAAGTTATCCATAATTACACTAATTATGTAAAAATCATAAGTTTTATCACATTTTGGTCCTAAAATTTTGTAAATCAATCCCTGAATTCAATCTATAATGTTTTTAGACAGGAAAATTTACATCTAGGTCCCTGAAACTTTCTTAAATCATTAATGATAGTTTTTATTGCATTTTAAATCACATTTTAATATGTTTCACATTTATTGATCACTTGTGCTTGTAAATCCCCACTTGAATAAGTTTTCATCAAAAAACCATGTTTGAAATATTAACGAACATCTGATTTCACATTTTTATCAGATTTGCACCCTATGTGGGAATTTTGCATAGTAAACCCTAGATTTTCAAGAAATTATCAAAAGTATAATTTTCACACACGAAACATCACATAGCCACATTTTCATTAAATTTTACATCCTAGCATCAAGACAAAACTTTTTAAACACATTTTTAACCATTAACGTTTCCTTTCTGTGAATTTTGCAAGTTAGACCCTGAGTTTTCAGGGAATTATCTAAGTACAATTCTCACATCCCAGTATCACATTTTCCTTTGATCCATTATTGGTACACTAGGATAGAAGTTTCTGAATGCATTTTGATCTAGGATTTCATCCTTTTTTGTGAATTTTACGTTTTGGTCCCTACTTTGTCCGTTATTGTTTTTACCTTGTTTTATTATTTCAAGACCTTTTCTTTTGCATGTTTTCTGTTTTTCCTAACATTTTTCATATATTTTGGCATATCTTAGACCATACATTTATCATATTTGATCACTGAAATGACCAAATTACCCCTGTATCATTAATTCACGCACATGCATGTTAGTTATTGCACCAAGTCATGCATAACCTCTATCCAAAGCATTCCTTAGCATCTTTTACCCAATTAGATACATTTCCATGCATTTTACATAGTTTTTGTTGTATTTGCACATTAGTCCATCCTTTTTGAATAAGTCTGCATTTCATGCATTCTTCCATGGATTTTTCTCCCATCTGTCTTCGGATTCCTTCATCTGATATTCGATTTGACTATCTTTATTCTATGTTTTTTCGGATTTTTTCGATTTGATTTGGATTTCATCGCCTGAGGGCGTTTATTAACAGACCTGAAGGCCGACATTGGCCCCACCAAGGATTATTTTCCCTTTTTGATTTTCATGACCTTTTCCATGATTTCGATGACTCGGGTTGACCCCACCTTCCATTTTTTTGACCTCAGTATGATTTTCTGGACTATTCTTTACAAAAACATCGTCATTTTACGTGATTTTCTTCTTATCTCACCATTTGCCTATTTTATGTGGATTTCTTTGCAAATTTTTCCATTTGGATTTCTTTGGTGTTTTCTACACTCTTTATGATTTGGGTCTATTGCATTTTTGATCCCCTTGATATCAGTATAGTTTTCTGAACCATTCTTTACAAAAACATCGTTATTTTATGTGAATTTCTTCACATGTCACAATTTTCCTGTTTTATATGGACTTCTTTGTAGTTTTTCCACCTTGATTTCTGCGATGTTTTCTTTGATTCTAACAACTTGAGTCAGTTGTATTTTTGACATTCTTGAGACCTGTATGATTTTCCGAGCCCTTCTCGCCAGAAACCTCGTCATTTCATGTGATTTTCTTTGTTGTGTCATACTTTGTGATTTCATCATTTCACGAGGATTTCTTCGCAGTTTTCGCGTACCCTCATACTTTATAAGCCGCACCGCTCTTTTCCGTCGCCATCGCCATCTCCTCATTCCTTCTTCTTCCTTTCCCTTCCTCCTCGGTGGCGCATCCCTCCTCCTCCCCCACTTTCTTTCTCTTCCTCCCCACTCTTCCTTCTCCTTTCTTCTCCTTTCCCCTTCTCCTTCCACCTGACCTCCTCTGTTTCCCCTGTTCTTCCTTCGCGCGCGCGCCGATGGAGAGAGAGAGAGATCAAGGGAGTGAAGCGGAGGGCTGCGGTTGCTTAGAGTGGTGCGCGGAGCTTGCGTGGCGTGCTCCCGTGGTTATGGCGAGGTCGTGGTTGCTGGAGTTCGTCGGGGTTGGCCGAGAATCGTCGGAGGCGTTTTTCAGGTACGTATCTCCACCTCATGTAATAGAGAGTATGAAGCTGGTAGAAAATGCTAGGATTGCATGGAATCTACGTAAATTTACTTTCCAAGAATTTATTGTGGATTTATGGAGCATTTATGCCGGTGGTTGCGTTTTTGGGTCTTTTTGACCCTTCTGCCTTTGTGATTTTATATCTTGATGCATGGTGAATGCATTGTAGTTATGTTTGTTGGGTTTTGGAGTAGACTCGAGGGTCTACATCTTATGTTTTATGTAAGATTTTTGGTGTTTGTTTAAAGGGTCCGATCGGAGGTCCTAGTTGGGGCGATTTCGAATGATAGGGTTTGGGCCGTTTTCTGGTTTCACCGAATTCGACATACTGAAATGGAAACGGCATACCGAACCAGTGGATTTCGGTATACTGATTCCGTTCGGCATACCATTTTTCTGTCAGTTTAGGTCCTCTAGTTGAGATTCGGTCATCCGTTTTTGGACGGTATATCGAATTTGGCCTGAGTGTTGACCGTTGACCTGATTCAGTCGACCGATTTAGATAGGCCTACCAAATCAGGGGTTTTCACCATACCAAACTTGATTTCGGCATGCCGATTCTGGGCCCAAATGTGTTTATAAAATGTGTTTTCCCAGGACTTTCTGGATTGCTGTGTTTTGTCCCTATGAGAGGGGATTTGGGCCATCAGTGGTGGTCTCTTAGGACACCTGATGCGCTGTTTTGCTGAGGTTTTGGAAGAATTTTCAAAGGATATGAAAATGGTTTTGGAAATGGATTTCAAAAAATAGTTGGCCTGTTTTGGAAAATGTTTTCGTGGTTTTCTGTGTGCGGGCCGAGACAGTGTGGGACCGTGTCATCGGGACTAGGGAATGTGACGACATTCTCGGGTGGTTGGGCATGACTCCCTGGTTGAGGTCGGGGGTCGAGATACCTGAGGCTGAGGGGCGTTGGGTCTTGGAGGTATGAGACTCCTTGACTGTCGCCTTAAGGCTAGGGTTGTGGTCCACGGGTTGAGGTGTCTTGTGGCATGATGGGGAGGTATGATATTCCTGCTGTCGCTGTAAGCACTGAGGCTCAGGTGTTGTCAAGTGTGGATGTTTGATACTCCTTCCTGAGCACCGTGTGTGGATGACGTCGTGAGGCAGCGTACCCTGTGGTGGCCAATGCGGGTGGGACACGTTCCCCGTAGCTGGTAGCGTCCTGAGAGACAGGACAGCCTTCCCAGGGAGGGGTTGGCTTTTGAGGGTTCTCCTGAGAGAGGGGAATCACGGGACGGTGAATGCTCCTACACAGGGTGGCCGTCATCATGGCAGTGCAGAACGTTGGGGTCGCTCCTCAGTCAACTGTGTGTGGCTAGAGTTTGGTTGCCTGACGTCGGGCTTCTCGACTCATTATGTGTGGTTTTGGCCATTGAGGGCCTTTGCTTGTGGCTTTGGGCTAGTAGAGCCCTGATTTGTGGTTTTGGTCGGTGTGGGCCTGATTTATAAGGTTTTAAGAAAATGGTTTGCGAAATGAATTTAAAAGGAAAATAGATTACGGTTTTATTTTCCATAGTTTTCGTAGGGTGCGTACTGGGTGACTTTGGTCACTCATGCGTTTTCCTTGTGGTTTTGGTTTGCAGGTGCAGAAATGCAATTGGTTTAGCATAGTGCATATAGATTGGAGTCCCCTAGCCGCACACACAGGTTCCTAGTAGTTTGATATTTACTGTTTAGCTTTAATTTTCCCATAATTTAATTTGTTTAAATTATTGTGGAAAATTTGGAGTGTGACAATTAATAAAACATTTATACAATATTACAATTAATCACATAGTTTACAATTAAGAATGGATAATCAGGCCTAGATGTCACACAACAACTCTCCTCTCCCTCGGACATAACCACTGAGCATCGTCGCACAACCCTGTTGCCCCAAGCATACTCCACCATCTCTGGCCACCCAAACCTTACCTAACCACCAAATTGCAACCCAAACCATTACACAAGCACTACATAGCCCCCCTTCCATCATGCTCAAGCACCCATAGCACCATAGCAACCCTGCTTCTTTTGCCTCTATCGTCGCCTAGCACTATCAGCCTAGTGTAAAGCCATCGCGAGTCGCAACGTCAAAGGGACAACCAATGCCTTTCATACAGGTAAGCATCCACTCTAGTTGCATAATTCTCTTCTCTTTGTGCTCTACATTGCTCCTTTGTCGCGTTGTTGCATGGTTTTCATCTACAATACCTCAGTATTGCATCCACAGTCGGCTAGCGATGGGTTCCCCATCCACATAAGGCCAACAACCCTTGAATGTGGATGGCAGCCCATCTAGGCATGCGTATCCTCCTCCCTTCTCCTCCTCGATACATCATGCATGCTCACAGTCAAGTAATTCTCCACCTTAGGCCAATCGCCTCACTAGCGGTGAAGATGTAGGGTGTCATGTTGGAATGAGACAATGGGCATGCACTGTGATTGCCTTTCATCTTCATTTACAACAACACCTTGTTTTCCTCTTCCTTTTCACATCCTCCATCGTCCATCAATGTCGTAGAGAGTTCCTGGAGCTCATGGTCGGTTTCCATGGCTATGAGTGCCAATGGAACCCAACGACTAACAGTGGAGGTGGGGAAGATGAAAGGAGCATCCTTGATTCGATTTTATCACACTCATATGTTCCTTGGCATTCTCTCTTGCTTCCTCGAAGGTCAAGTGCATGATTCGATTATATTGATTCTGTTATTATTGAAATAAAGCTCGCTATCTGAAATAGAGTACCTAGGATGCAAGTACCTAGCGCAATATGTAGGCGTAAATACCCTATACACATACTTGGTGCACTTTGATATGGTCCAGATAGCAAAGTTGAGCTTTGTTTTGCATGGTTCTCTCGTTTGGTTTTGATTCCCATGATCCAGATCTATTTCTTTGCAAGTTTTCTACATCTATTTGCATAGCATCAAACATTCATATCAAGGAAAACACTTAAGAGCATGCATTCATGCATCTGCCCTTGGGCGTACATTCTCTTGGCGCACATCCACCCACATAGCCATACATGCGAGCGAAAGACTGACTTGTCATACATATGGTGTGACCATGCCGGTGGAACCTTGCACGGTTCTCCTATATCGAGTGCGTGGAAGCACTCGAGGAGTCCCGATATGGTCACAGCGAAGATGGTGAATCCGGAGAAGAAGACTAGACCCGGAAACACCAAGGAAAGATGAGAAAGGATAAGGAAAGGAGTCGCCACCTAGTCTTTTAATGGAAAGACGAGGAAAACCAAACACATAAGAAAACCAAGAAGCAAACAAGATGCAGAAAACATGTGTGCTCCGTTCCTAATGGATATAATGCACAAATGAATGCGGGTCAAAGAAAGGGTAAGGATTCTGGTTACGCATGGGCAAGGGTTAGGCACCCCCATGCGCCCGAGAAAACTTGATCTTTCTAGGTTTCCTACTTGTCAATGGTCTATTAAATGTGTGCTTGCTTATTCTAAATGCGTATGCTAAAGATGACTGAAAACAT
>JAMKQA010012924.1:0-23462 GCA_024699735.1 Posidonia australis
TGGTTTTCCTTGTCTTCCATAATAGATTAGGTGGCGACTCCGTTTTATTTTGCTTTTTCGACGTGATTTTGCCGACCGATTTCGCATTCATTTGCGGAATCTCCTCGCCGGCATGGTTACACAATGGAAAAGGCTACTCTGTTTCACATCTGAGGGTGTATTGTGGCAATCTTGCTCAGCTACAGGCTGACGAGAGGCTGTTTATTCGCCTCTTCCAGAAAAGCCTCATGGGTCCGACCTTAAAGTGGTTCACATCTCTGGATATCACCACCATTAAGACCTGGAATGACCTTAGCCAGGCTTTTCTGGAATAATATTCATTCAATCTTGACATGGTCCAAAAGCGCAAGGACCTAATCGTAACAAGGCAGAAGCCCCACGAGCTGTTTGGGGAGTACGTCGGGCGTTGGCGAGCCCTCGCCTCATAAGTTCGAGATAGACCTTTTGATGAAGAGTTTATCAAGATGATAATCCGAGGAGCGCAACCAGCCACAGGGGCACTATTGAGCATTCAGTCCATTTTCACTTTTGTATCCCTGATCAAAGCTGGCACCCGAGTTGAGAGCTCATTGCATAGAGGAAGCTTTCCTACTTTAGTGACATTCGCCAAGCAAACAATGGCTTCGAATCACAATGGTGGTACCTGCAGCGGCAACAGTAATGGATCTAACTCCAGCTACACACGAAGGAAGGTCGCTGCCAAGAATGCCATAGCATATGTAGGAGCTCCCGTTATGTTAGTCAATGTGGTGAGCTCGCTAGCTTTGAATCAGGTGGTTTATACTCTTGCACCTAGGACACCATGTACTACACAAATCACCACCATCGCTGAGCCGGTATACCAACCCACACTGTCAAGGCAAGGGTGCACCCAAGGACAAAGGTGGCCTTGATGGCTCGAAAGAGATTACACTCCTTTAGTCGAGCCACTAAGTGTCTTGTTCCCCAAGGTTGCGTCACTCCTGAAGCTTCTAGAAGTTCGCCTGCTGCCAAACCCACTTCCGTGGTGGTATAAAGCGAACTTGTTTTGCAGTTTCCACAGAGTCGCAGGGTACTCTACAGATAACTGCTTCACACTTCGGAGTGCCATACAGGACTTGATTCACCAGAAGGTCATCATCATCAACACACAAGAGGCAAAGTCTTCGCCAGTTGCATCGGCACCTCACCCTTCAACATCCGCACAAACCAACATAGTGAACCGACCCTTGCTTGAGCATGTGGGAACAACAAGAACTTCAGGAATTCATCTTGTTTCTCCTGTTGAGTTTACACCCCTTTTGCTTGATCCTTCTCTGCTTATTCATGATGTTTTAGTTCCTTTCCCTCATCAGGTCTATTAGTCTTTTGTTGAAGGCTCTGGTACTGCAATCAATATGATCTAGTTAACTACCAAGCCGGGGCATGCAACCATTAAACCCACCATGCAATCCACCCCAGCATTCGTTTGTTTGTTAGCCAGACCAAAGTCAAAGTTAGCTTATAGAATGTCGACACCTGTTCCACCCGCAACTACCACAAACACATCAACCCTGGTCCTAGTGGAGTTGGAGGCCCATATTCTTGTGGTTATTAATCTGACACAGGATACCCATCGGATGACCTACAGTTACGCCACAGAAATGTGCGCTGAAGTGACACGATCTAGACAAGTATACAAGGCCCCAGTTCAAGCCAGTAATCCCAACCAACCAACCAACAGCCTCATTGTCTCAACCAGAGAACCAGTCTTCCAACCTAGTTCTAAAAGAAGCACCCCCAAGAACCAATCCTACCACTACCAAGAAGGACCAACCTGTAGCTAACATCATGGTCGAGTTAAAAAAGCTAAAAGCAGATATTTCTATTTGGGACCTGATTCACACGTCAGTTGAACATAGGGAGGCTTTTCTTCGAGTTTTCCAAGCCACCCATGTTTCCTCAACAATGCAACCATCAGCCTTGGAGAACATGGTGGGAATGGTAGCTGTGCCACAGGTAATCTCTTTTTCTAGCTCAAAGCTAGCATCGATAAGGACCAATCACAACCAACCCCTGTTTATCATGATGCAGTACCAGAACTTTCGCATTCCTCTTTCTTTAGTGGATAATGGTGCGGGCCTAAATGTCTGCCCCTTGCAAACTGCAAGTCATATCTAATTCAAATCCAAGGACATTACCCTAGCTGTAAAGGGAATGACGACATTCGACAACATGCACCATGATGCTTTAGGGATTTTGATTATTCCTTTGATTGTTTGTCCCACCCATTTCAAGGTAGAGTTTTATGTTGTTAACCTCAAAGAGTCTTTCAATCTCCTACTTGGGCGCCCTTGGCTTCACAAGCATCAAGTTATCCCCTCAACTGTTCACTGAATGATTAAATTCTGATGGGACAATGACATTGTTGTTTTGATAGCAGAAAATTTTGAAAAGGAGAAAGTCAAGCTGGTTTCTTCTTTGTCCCCTTAAACTGTCCATTTTGATCCCAAGCCTTATGATGTGCTTTATCGAGTGGACTGTTTTGAGCTTGTCAAGTTCATTCTGATTCTCGGGCGTGCTAGCCATTTGGCTGCTTTCGGCAATCCTTTTACGATGGACGAGAATCTTTGCCAGAGATAGGGGTATCAGAAAGGAACACCTCTCGGGCAGAATGGTTAAGAAATCGTCGAACCAATTGTAGCAGAGAAAAGATGAGAATTTGAAGGACTAGGATACGAATGGAAGTCGCATGATGAATTCTCGAGGAACCGTAAGTCCCAAAAACTCCTTATTCCACGAAATTTATCTAACTTTGTTAGTGCATGTTTTTTAGATCCTAATCGGAGTAATGTTGTTGCAGAATTTGTACAGAGTGAATTAACTGATGGACCATAGTGGGTCTATATTGAAGACTATTATTTAGGGGAGGAGGTTGCTAGTGACCAAGCAAGTCAAGTGCCACCCTTTCCACCAAAGGCAGTGAGGCTTGCGTTGCCGCCCCCAGAGTTGGTCGTAGGTCCTCCCACAGATCCTGTTACGATTACAATTTCAGCAAAAGCAGTTTCATTAGCAATTTTGCCATCATTTCAGTCAGTTTGGACAAAGTCATAGCCAGACCAGCCAGAATTGCCGCCTGAAGTACGAGAAACCACCAGTGCGTATTATGTGGACTTTGCTCCCGATGAAGAAGAGGGAGATGTTGTAGTGGCGCAAGTTGACAGCATGCTTAGTGATTTGGAAGTTCTGTTCTAGGAGCAGTTGGCGACACTGGCAGAAGATATAGAGAGTGAACTCAGGTGTAGAAAGGGAAAGGTTGTGGTTACAGGGTTCAGTACAGAGCAGTCGTTTTCACAGGGCCAGTTCACCATCATGATCCTAAAAGAAGCTAGATCAGTGAATGCTAGACCAGAAGAGTTTATCTCCTATCAGCCGGGAGGTAGGTCTAGTTAGTACTACCAGTTTTGGTCCCACTTGAGCAATAGGGTCTGAAAAAAAAAGGATCCTGAGTTAGGCTCAAGAAAGAATATGAGCAACAACACTCATATCAGTAAGTCAGAGGGCAGTTGCTCACCTGTCACACACATTGTACATACCACCAAAGAAAACCAGAAAAATCAAAATAACCATTTGAATAATAAGGTTGTGGAAGCAATGGGACAACCAAGTACATCTGCAAGTTCAGGTGTGTCGAAACCAAAGGTTGTCAGAAGCGCTAATAAAAAGACTAGAGTGACATCGACCATTTTGAAGCGCCATTTAGGGCAGAGTTCCGAGCAGATATGCACCTTTAAAGGCATTGACTCGTCTTTTCAATAGGAAGTCCTTTCAAAACTCATCGCATATGAAGAAGAGGATGATGCAGAAGCAAACAAAGATAGTCATGTCGCACCAGATTTTCAACCTTATGATGATGATCTAGAGGGCCCAAATTTGCATGTGGAAGAGGAAACCAAACTTGTAAACATTGGCACTGTGGAAAATGTCAAAGAAGTGAGAATTAGTGTTAGGCTCACACCATAGGCCCGAGAAGAATTTGTTGAACTTGTCCGAGAATATTCAAATGTTTTCGCTTGGTGCTATGATGACATGGTCAAGCTAGACATTGAGGTAGTGGTGCACACATTACCGCTTAAGTTCAACGTCAAGCTGGTCAAACAAAAGTTACGTAGATGGCGGCCACAATGGCTGTTGAAGCTTAAAGAAGAGATAATGAAGCAACACAAGGTCAACTTCTTGAAGGTCATTCTCTACCCAGAATGGTTGGCCAATGTGGTGCCAGTGCCAAAGAAGGATGGTCGGGTTCGAATGTACATTGACTACAAGGACCTAAACAAGGCAAGTTCGAAGGATGATTTCCCACTCCCACACATCGATGTGCTTGTGGATAATACTGTAGGACATAAAATGTTGTCATTCATGGATGGATTCTCGGGTTAAAATCAAATCAGAATGGCAGAAGAGGATATGGAGAAAACGTCTTCATCACCCCGTGAGGAGTATTCTATTACAGGATTATGCCATTCAAACTGAAGAATGTCAGGGCCACATATCAGTGGGTGATGACAACATTGTTCCATGACCTTATGCACCAAGATATCGAGGTCTATGTGGATGACATGATAGTTAAGTCAAAAGATCCTGAGGAGCACATTGCTTGCTTGAGAAAGCTGTTCAACCACTTGCGAAAATACAAGCTCCGACTTAACGCCAATAAATGTGTATCTGAGGTGTCATTAGGCAAGCTTCTGGGATACATCATCAGCCAGAGGGGAATTGAGGTAGATCCAAATAAAGCTAAGGCTATCATCGAGATGCCTCCTCCTATAACAGAAAAGGAGGTCCGAAGGTTGCTAGGCTGATTGCAGTATATCAGCCAATTCATTGTCCAGCTTACATCGATTTGTGAGCCGATTTTCAAACTCCTGAGGAAGAACGCACTGATCCATTGGAATGATGAATGTTAAAAGGCTTTTGACAAAATTAAGCAACTCTTAGTAAGGCCATCAGTCTTGGTTCTCCTGACACCAGGACGTCCTCTATTGCTCTACCTATCAGTAACACAACATTCAATGGGTGCTGTCTTGGGACAACATGATGATGCAGGTCGTAAAGAGAGGGCCATTTATTACTTAACCAAGAAATTCAACGATTGTGAAGTTAAATACACCACAATTGAGAAAGTTTGCTTATCCCTTGTCTTGGCCACACAACGCCTGAGACATTATATTATGGCATATCCTGTTCTACTACTATGTCGACATGATCCCAGGAAATACTTGTTCCAGAACTCAGTACTAATGGACAGATGTATCAAGTGGCAGGTACTCTTATCATAGTTTGTTATTACTTTTGTCACTTAAAAGTCTATGAAGGGACAGGTTGTGGTAGATCACCTAGCAAAATTACCTTTACTAGAATATCAACCTCTACAGACTCAATTTCCTGATAAGGATATACTGTTTGTCATGGAAGAGGGTAAGCCAGAAGAACCTTGTGACAAGGAGTGGTGGCATCTCTACTTTGATGGTGCAGTTAACAAGCAAGGCATGGGCATTGGGGCGGTACCAGAAACTCCACAAGGCCAGATGATCCCACTTGCTCCAAAGTTGATCTTTGTATGCACCAATAATGTGGCAGAATACAAGACGTGTATTCTTGGACTCCGGGCTGCATTAGAACATGGTGTGTGGAAGTTGCATGTGTACGGTGATGCCATGTTGGTCATCTCACATGTTAATAGCAACTGGAAGGCGAAGCATCTAAAACTGGTGCCATATCACACCCATCTTTTAAAACTCATGTCAGAATTTGTGGAAATATGCTTCTCTTTCATGAATAGAGCTAAGAATGCCTACGTTGATGTGTTAGCCACCCTTGCATCTTGGTTGTCCATGCCAGAGGATCGTACAGTAGAGGTGTCACTAGCTTGCACAGACCAACTGGCACACTACATGAGCATAGAAGAAGCAAGTCCTTTGGAAGAGCTCCCATGGTACCATGACATTAAAGTCCTTCTAGAGACCGGGAGTCATCATCCCGATGCGTCAGCGACAGACAGAAGGACTATGATCCGACTAGCATCAAAATATGTGCTCGGAGCTGATCATCAGTACAGAAGGTTTTATAATCAGATGCTTCTACGCTGTTTGGATAAAAAGGAGGTCGATACAATAATGCCACAAGTACATGCTAGGACATGTGGATCACACATGAAAAGAGTGCTATTGGCCAAGAATATAATGTTACAAGGTTACTTCTGGTCGACCATGGAGACAAGCTGTTGTCAATTTGTGCGAAGGTGTCACAATTGTCAGATCCATGGAAACTTTATTCATGCACCCCTGTAACAACTTCACAACATGTCATCACCCTGGCCATTCTCAACATGGGAAATTGATGTGATCAGAGCCATCCACTCGGCAACCTCTAATGGACATCAATATATTCTAGTAGCTATTGACTACTTTACAAGTGGGTGGAAGTAGTCTCTTACAAGATAGTGACGGCCATAGTAATAGACAAATTCATCAAGAACAATATCATCACTCAATATGGGGTCCAGCATTCAATCATTTTTTATAATAGGACAAATTTCATAGCCAAGAGGGTCGAAGATTTTCTACAAGAGTTCTGCATTAGGCATCATAGATCCTCTCCATATCACCCTAAGATGAAAGGGGCCATGGAATCCACCAATAAGAATCTAACTAAGATCTTCAAAAAGATGGCGGAAACTCATAAGGATTGGCACGATAAGCTCCGGTATGCTTTATGTGCTTATAGAACATCAGTTCGGACTTCAACGGAAGCAACTCTATATTCTCTGGTCTATGGTATGGAAGCAGTCTTACCTTTAAAGGTGGAAATACCCTCGCTCAAGGTCATGAGGGAAGCAGAGTTGGATGAAGCAAAATAGATTGAAGATCGCTTCGTTCAACTGCACTTGATAGATGAGCACACATTGCAAGCGATGCATCATGCATAGTGTTATCATAAATGAATAGCCAAAGCTTATCAGAAGAAGGTCCGACCTAGAAATTTCTTGCCAGGGAACCTAATCTTGAAAACTATACATCTCCCTGATGGCCATGGCAAATTCAGGCCAAACTAGAGAGGACCTTTTGTAGTCAAATAGGTCTTCTCTGGAGGAGCAGTAATCTTGGAGGACATGGACCACATTGAATAGTTAGAGCTAGTTAACTCATGCTACCTAAAGAAGTGCTATCAGTGACTGCAAGTCTTATGTCCTCACTCTGTGACACTGTCCTCTTTTGCCATGCATACGTGCATTCATTATCATATCAATGCTGTTTGCATCCATGTAGCCCTGCATTTTAACACATGCCTATTTAACTCTTACTCAACACACATCTATAGGTAAGTAATTATCATTGACATCATGTGCATGGATCTTTGTCCAGTGATGATAAGCGGAATAAGCATGCCTATGTAGGAAATGTGTAGCACCTCCTTAGATAGATACTATCCTGGTGACCTAAAGAGTGAGGGAGCCACCACTCATTGTGAATTGGGCGAAGTATCCAAGCCGCTCAAGGAACTTACACCTCTAGAGGGAGAAAAAAATGTTAGGGGTAAGAATGAGAGTGTGAGATAAATAAAAATATATTTGTGAAAGGGTATAAAAGAATTAGAAGACAGAAGTTGCAGATAGAAGTCAACTCTAAAGTGAAAGGCGCCCAGGGTAGCTGTAGACACCCCAATTTACCAATTTTACAGGTTGAAAGTGTGGTGGCTGGGCTTTCAAATACCAATGAGCTCTAACCCTAATTGAATCCACTTAATTCAACCAAAGCCCATTAAGCCCATGGAGGCCCATTTAACCCATCAAAACCCAGTTAAGGCCCATTTAATCCCATGAAGGCCCACCAAAGCCCATTGAAGCCCACTTTCTCAACATCCTTAGGTTTGTTATAAGGTTTGTTAGAGTTTGTTAGTGATTAGTTAGAAGCTTAAGTGTTGGTTAGGTTATTAAGAAGTTGTTGGGTAGTTATAGTTTGTTGGAGTGGGTTGTTATGGGTTTGTTAGGACTTAATGGACTTCCTTGGCTACAAATAGAGGCCTGGTGGTCTGAGAGAAAAAAGGGGGATCCGAGAGAGAGCTCCAGGAAGAGAGAGGAGCTCGCAGTGGAGAGGGAGAAGCAATTCCGACGACCTTCGGCGAGCTGCAGAGGTAGATTCGCGACGTCAGGTCAGGTACAACCCTTTCTGACCACTTCTAGCTTTGTTTGTAGCTTCCTAGGTTCCCCTCTCTCTTTCTGGATTGATTCCGAGCAATTCAGAGGTCTGAATTGCTCCTCGAAGCTCGCCGTCGCCGTTTTCCGACGATATAGGTGGGAGGGTGGCCCAGGGCACGGTCCTGGCCCCTAGTAGCATCCTATCTTCCTCCCCTGGTCTTCCTCTTGCTCCTCCGCTCCCTAGCGCGCCACATCATCGCCTCCAGAAGTCTCCACCCGAAGACCGCCGGAGAAGCCGTATTCTGCCGTCGCTGGAGAAGATGATCAGAGCCAAAGAAGGTGTCACGCCTCCTACAGCTCCGAGCCCCCCCCCCCCATCGTCCAAAAACGTCACACAGCGCCCCTCGAGCACTCCGGACCCCTTGGAACCGCGCCACGAGCCTCCGATCACCGCAGCGACCTCGTTCACCGGAGAAGAACACGTCGACGACAGGCGAGCCCCCTTTGCGTTATCACCCACCGTTCAAACTCCTGGAGAAGAGAAGAAGCTCCTCCCAATGCCCCGAAGCCTCCACGACCACCAGATCGCCGCATCGCAGACCCGACAGCCCTCCTTCCCCGACGCCGTCACGGAGCGCCTCGACGGCGAGGTAGGTGGGAGGCAGGCTCCCACCGTTGGATGCTTGATCCACTCCAGTGGATCTACTCCCCTCTCCTTCTTCTTGCATCCCATGGAGTCTGATCTCATATCAGATCACGGGAAGGCTTCTGATGACTTCTCCTGCGGTCGTCGACAACGGAGCTCTGTCGCCGACGACCGCCGTTCCTTTTTTTTCTTTTTAAAACAATTAAAAAACATTTTATTTGAATAAACTTCTGAAACTTTTCTTTTCTTACATTCAGATCCTTTTTTTATAGATAGGTCCTTTTCTTACATATAGGTCTTTCATCATTTTTCATAAATCGTTTGAATAAAGTTTTAACTGAAAATATTGCATTATGCCTCCTGAACATTCAAGATAATGTTTTCCAGGTTTAAAAGTTTAACAAAATCCCCCTAGATTTTTTTTCTTGCTTTTTAATCCAACATTTTTGCATAAAAGACCCTGCACTTTTTTGAAACCTTTCTTAATGCATATTTTTCTATCAAAATTGCATTAAAACCCCTGAACTTCACTAAAATAATACAGAATGCATGTTTTCTCTGATTAATTTGTATTTAGACCCTAAACTTTCCTGAAACCTTTCTGAGTGCACATTTTTATGTGAAAATTGCATTTAAACCCCTAGACTTTTCTGAAACTCTCCAGAATGCATGTTTCTTTGGTTAATTTGCACTTTAACCCCTGAATTTTATTGCAAACTTCTCTGAAGCATATTTTCTTTGGTTAAATTGCATTTTAACCCTTAAACTTAACTGAAGCTTCTCTGAATGCTTATTTTTCCTGATTAAATTACATTTTAACCCCTGATTTCTTCTGGAATTCTTCTGAATGCATTGTTTTGCTGGGTAAATTGCACTTTAGTCCCTGTACTTCATAGATTTTACACTAAATGTTTGTTTCCTAGTGTAAAGTGACTGAAATGCCCTTGGAACTTTCTGAAACTTTCTTGAATCATTTTTCTTGCATATTTTACTCTAAATTTCCACATAATGACATTAAATGCATGTTTTAGTGGTAAAATTGCATTTTGATCCCTAGGAAACATCAATTAGGCTAGAAATGCATAGATTTGCACATTTGACCCTAGATTTCTCCATAATTGCATAGAATGTGTTTTCCTATGTATTTTTGATTATTTGGGCTTCAGAATTTCAGTTTTATTCAGGCTTTGGGATTTTTGCACAAAGGCCCTTGGAATTTTCATTATTACACATACACATGCATTTTGCGTAATCTTTCCTGCAAGTTTTCTTACCTTTTCTTCCTTACATTGCGCATGCTTTTCCAACTCTTTTCAAGCTTGGTTTTCTCGTTGTTTCCCGAATTTCTTGCAGTTTTCGCCTTTAGATTAGTTTTGGCTTTCCATCGCCCGAGGGCATACATTAAAAGGCTTATCAAAGCCGACATTATCCAGAAATGAGGATTATTTTCCCCTTTTTGATTTTCTCGGATTTGTCCAAATTTCTGCTGATTTGCGAGACACTTTCCGAGAATTTCTCGATTTTCACGATTTTCCTCATTGCCCAAGGGCGTACTATAAAGCAGCATTCTCAATGCCTACATTTGACCCTCAGATTAACTTTTTCTCTTTACTTCATTTCTTCTCTTGGATTTGGCATGTTTTCAGTCACATTTAGCATGAGCATTTAGAATAAGCAAGCACACATTTAATATACCCTTGACAAGTAGGAAACCTAGAAAGACCGAGTTTTCTCGAGCGCATGGGGTGCCTAACTCCTTTCCCATGCGTAACCAGAATCCTTACCCTTTCTCTGGCCCGCATTCACTTGTGCATTGTCCATTAGGCACAGAGCACATACATACATTCTGCTTCCCAGTTTTCTTGTGTTTTTGGTTTTCATCGTCTTTCCATTAAAAGACTAGGTGGCGACTCCTTTTATTATCCTTTCTATCTTCCCTTGGTGTCTCCGAGTCCAGTCTTCTTCTCCGGATTCACCATCTCCGCCGTGACCATATCGAGTCTCCTCGTGTGCTTCCACGCATCCGGTAGGAGGAGAGTCGTGCAAGGGTTCCACCAGCATGGTCACAGAACTGGCGACTCCGCTGGGGATAACTAGATTCTAGCTTTCGTTCTGGTTTCCCTACTAGTCTTTGGTATGTATACATTATGCTTGTTTACTTGTTCTTATTTGCTTGTACATATTTGACTGAACATGCCTTTTTTTCTTACTTTACACTATTGCTATGCCACCGCACATGCACATGATTTATTTCATGCTTTGTTTGTCAATACTTGCTTTTTATTCACCTACTTGAGCACTACACCAGCACATGCCATGTTCATGCCATTTGTCTGACTTTTTGGATGCCATGATTGTGTGTTTTTTCCTTCTTTTTGTATTTGCCATGATTAGGAGAGTAGAGACATGTTTGCCTCCCTATCTGGTTAAAATAAAACACACAAACTCAGACGAACAATTAATAAGGCATAACTAGAGACAAATGCTCATAATCCCCTTTGGTTTAATAAAACGCAAGTAAAAGACACCAAAGCATATCGCATGTTTGATCATATAGGGCATGCATCTTCTCCTCTCGGTCTACCCACAGTTTGCGAAGGACGATCCTAGCAGCCCGTTCTATAGCTTTGGCGTAGAGCGTGTTGTTAGTTTGTCCCCCTTGTCTGGGGTCGTGTCGGTGCAAGTAGAGGGTACAACTCCTTGCTACTGCAAGAGACGAGGCCACCAACGCACCACCCGTTCACTGCCTGCGCTTTGGCCAGGATTTAGAACAGGGACGTTACTTTTGACTAGAGTCGAAAAATCCAAACCCATGAGTGCGTCCCATATGGTTCGCTCCATGTGGGACATGCATGGTGAGAGAGAGCATGTTAGTAGCATTCATGTGCATGTGTGCCATTCATGCCACCCTAATAAACAATTGCATAGCTAACTTATTTTCTTTTATTGTCTTGTCTTCACTTTTTCACTCTTTTTGCTCTTTTCCACTGACACTTTAGGTTTCTTTTCCTTTGCCAGGAATAGAGTTTTGTGTGCGAATTCCTAGGTCTGAGCCTAGGAGTTCCTCTTTGTGACCTCGGTCTCGAGGCGTTATTCTCGACTGTCTGTTCTCGAGCTATTCAGCACTTTCGACGATAGCTCCTTGTAGGCGTTGTCCTTTCACTTGCAATCACAGCCCTTTCCTTACCCGTTCGCGGTCCATCATGGCCCAGCGAGCTTCTGAGACCTCTACACCACCTGCTCTAGAAGGGATTCCTGTTTCTGCCCCTCCTCACTCTTTTGCTTTGTGATCAGTCATTCCTTCATCGCTCCATGGTGGTTTTTTCCAAGCACCAGGAGTTCCTCGCCTTCCGGTTTCGGGACACTGGCAGACCATTATTGGTCTGGAGCCTGCAACGGAGGCGGTTACCTTGACAACTTCTAGGGCATCTGATATGACGATACCCTGTCTTTCTGTTGACCCTCATCCACTTGACACCCAGTTGGCTGCGATTGTCTCTTCAATAGGAATCCAACCCGCAGCATCTTTGAACCTCTAGCCCCCTATGACATCCCTACCGCTTGATCTTCCAGCCCTCGGTACTATTACCAATGGTCTAATCACCGTACAATCTCAACAACTTTTGGCCCTTGCGTAGAAGTTGCAAAACATGGCCTTCTCTTTGGATCCCACTCTGACTGCGACTGTCTGTCCCATTCCCGAGGATCCTGTTCTACCTGCTCAGGCACTTCACGTTGCACCAGTTAACCCACCGTTGCAACTGTCGCCACAACTTCCTGTTGTCCCGACGACGGGCGTTACTACTCTGCCAATAGCATCACTACCACAGCATGCACAATATATTGCTCCCTCCACTAGTGGTTAGCCTTTCGGGCTGGCGGGAGTACACCAGCTTATGAACCCGATCGTCCACGTTCAGCAGCTATTGCTCCCACACACAATAACACGCCCCACAGCATAACATCTTTTTACCCTTGCATCAGGTACAAGCTTCTGCATGCACACCACCACAAGTAACACACATGCACGGGTACGCTGGTCATCACGCCATGACACCAGGTGGTGAGATGATAGATCTGGAGGAGCACACGGGTGTTATAGACACAACGTACGCGGGACCCGCCCCGACTGCACACTCAATATCAGCAGCAACTCCCAATGCACTTTTCGCCAGGATGAATGACCTGGAGAAAGCTTTTCAACAAGTGCAGGGCGGGGACCGCCAGTCTTTCTCTTTTTGGCACCTCTGCTATTTCCCAGAGGCGGTACTCCCACCGAACTTCCATATCCTGGAATTCGAGAAATACAATGGGAAGGGCTGCCCAATTTCGCACCTCAGGGCGTACTATGGTGATCTCGCTCAGCTCCAAGCTGACGAGAGACTTCTCATTCGCCTTTTCCAGAAAAGTCTTATAGGTCTAGCTCTAAAGTGGTTCACATCACAGGATATGACCACCATCAAGACCTGGAATGATCTGAGCCTAGCTTTCCTGGAATAGTACTCTTTTAATCTCGACATGGTCCCAAAGCGCGAGGACCTAGTCGCCACCAAGTAGAAGCCCTACGAGCTGTTCGGGGATTACGTCGGGCGCTAGCGAGCCCTCACTTCACAAGTGCGCGATAGACCCTCTAACGAGGAGTCTATCGAAATAATTATTCGAGGAGCGCAGCTAGCCACTTGGGTCCTACTAAGCGTTCAGCCCATTTCCACCTTCACTGCCCTGATTAAAGCTGGCACCTGCATTGAAAGCTCACTTAATAGTGGAAGCTTCCTTGCGCTAGTAGCATTCGCCAGGCAGACTATGGCTACCGGCGGAACTAGTAACAATAACAATGACAACAATGGATCTAACACTAGGTTCAGCCGAAAGAAGGAGTCTACTATGAACGCTATGGCATACGTAGTAGCTCCTGCTATGCCAGCCAATATGGTGAGCCCGCCAGCTCAAAATCAAGTCATTTATTCTCCTGCATCTAAAGCACCACGCACTTCACAAATCACTACCACCGCCGAGCCGGTCTACCAGCCAGCACCAGTACGGCAAGGGCGTTACCTGGGACCCAGGCGGTCACCATGACCTGAGAGAGACTACACTCCTCTAGTTGAGCCGTTGAGCGTCATATTTCCTAAGGTAGTGTCATTACTGAAGCTTCCAGAAATCCACCCACCGCCAAACCCGATTCCACCATGGTTTAAGGCGGATTTATTTTGCAGTTACCATAGAGTCGTCGGGCACTCTACGGATAATTGCTATACACTTCGGAATGCTATTCAGAACTTGATTGACCGCAAGGCTATCACCATTAACACACAGGAGGCAGAGCCTAGGCCTGCTGCACGGACACCTCATTCATCTGCATCCACATCTAGCAGCATAGTTAGCCAGCCTTTGCCTGAGCATGCATCGGGAACCTCGAGAGTGCATTTCCTTTCTTCGGATGAGGTCGAGCCTTGTGATCCTTCTCGCCTCATCCATGATGTTTCAGAATCCTTCTCTTATCAACTGAGTCGATCCTTCATTGAAACTGTCTACTCTGCTGTCAACATGATCCAGTTAACTGCCCGACCAAGGTGTGCGGCTACCAAACCTGCCATGCAATCCACCCCACCAACAATTAGCCTGTTAGCCAGACCAAGGTATAACTTGTCCCACCAAGCACCAGGACCTTCTTTGCCAGTTTTAACCCCAATAGAATTAAGGGCCCATGCTCCTGTGGTCATCAACCTAACACAGGACACCCACCACATGCCCTACAACTATACCGCAAAAATGTGCGCTGAGGTAACGTAGTCGGGAAGGGTATACAAGGCCCCGATCCCAGCAAACAAAATCAGTCAGCTTGTGACTTCATCCACCCAAGAAAAACCCATATTGCCAGTCCAATCCGTGAGGAGACAGTCACAAGAGCCAACTCCATTGCCAAAGCTGACCCACCGATAGCCGATATTACTAGCCAGTTGAAAAAGATCAAGGTAGACATATCCATCTGGGATTTAATACATACTTCAGCCAAGCATAGGGAGGCGTTTCTTCGGGTCTTCCAGGCCGCCCATGTTTCCTCAACCATACAAGCCTCGACCTTGGAGAACATGGTGGGGATGATAGCCGCGCCCGAGGTCATTTCTTTCTTCAGTTCAGAGCTTCCTCCGGTAGGGACTAATCACAACCAGCCCTTTTTCATCGTAGTGTAATATCAAAATTTCCGCATTCCTCTCACTTTGGTCAATAATGGCGCCGGTTTGAACGTTTGCCCCTTGCGAACTGCAAGTCAGGTCGGCTTCAGATCGGAGGACATCACTCCAGCAGTGAAGGGAATGACGGCATTTGATGACACGCACCATGATGCTTTAGGGATCCTGATCATTCCCTTAATCATTGGTCCTGCTTGTTTCAAAGTCGAATTCTATGTCGTTGACCTTGAGCCGTCTTTCAATCTTCTGCTTGGGCACCCTTGGCTCCACAAGCATCAGGTTATCCCCTCAACCCTCCACCGTATGATTAAATTCCGTTGGAACAATGACATTGTCGTTGTGATGGCGGAAAACCTTGAAACGGAGAAGGTTGAGGCAGTCTCTTCAGTCTCGCTTCATACTGTT
This sequence comes from Posidonia australis, assembly GCA_024699735.1. Taxonomy (NCBI): domain Eukaryota; kingdom Viridiplantae; phylum Streptophyta; class Magnoliopsida; order Alismatales; family Posidoniaceae; genus Posidonia; species Posidonia australis. The sequence continues at coordinate 15,401 of JAMKQA010012924.1, forward strand.
TGTTTTGACTCCTGACCCTCTGATGTGCTCTACCGTGTCGACTGTTTTGAACCGGTCAACTTTATTCCGATTCTCGAGCGCGCCAGTCATTTGGCTACTTTTGGCTACTCCTTTTTGATGGTCGAGAATCTATGTCATAGATGGGGGTACGAGAAAGGAGCACCTCTCGGGCGGAATGGCCAAGGAATCGTCGAACCAATTGCCGCAAAGAGAAGACGTGAATTTGAAGGATTAGGATACGAGTGGAAGCCAGAAGATGGATGCGCAAAGCGTCATAAGTACCAAAAACTCATTATTTTACGAGATTTAACTAACTTTGTAAGTGCATGATTGCTAGATCCCAATCAGAGTTTGGTGCTTGCAGAGCCTGAGCCGGACAAACCAGTCAATGGACCGGAATGGATATGCATAGAGGACTACTACTCGGAGGAGGAAATTAGGGATTTCGGAATGGGTTCAACGTCATCCATATCCCCAGGGATAGCCATGCTAGCACTGCTACCTCCGGAGTCGACAGAGGGTTTGACCACCCATCCGGTTGTAGTTTGGGATGCAGCAAGGGCAGAATCAGCTGTAACAACTTCAAAGCGACAGTCAGTTTTGAGGGGATTACAGCCAAGGCAGCTAGAATCAGTACCTGAGGTGTTGAGGACTACCAACGCATATTATGTGGATTTCGCTTCCGATGAAGAGGAAGGAGATGCCGTGGTAGCTCAGGTGGATAACATGCTCAGTGATCTGGAGGTTCTATTCCAAGAGTAGTTATTGATACTGGCCGAGGATGCACAGGATGAACTTAGGCGCAAGAAAGCGAAGGCAGTAATGACAGTGGACACAGAAGAACAAACAGTCGTACCAGGTCAGTCTGCAATCATGACCCTGGAAGAAAATAGATCTATGAACGCTAGACCAGAGGAGCTCATCTCCTATCAGCCGGGAGGTGGGTCAATGTGGTACTATCAGACCTGGCCCCACTTGAGCAGTGGGGTCCAAAAAAAAAAGATCCTGAGCTAAGCTCAGGAGGGAACTCGGGCGGCAACACTCACATTAGTTAGACAAAGGACAGCTGCCCACCTGTTGCACATGTTGTACAGAGACAACATGATAGTAAGAGCTTTTGTTCATCAGAGGTAGAACAGTCAGGCGCAAGTTTGGGAATATCGGAGCTAGAAATCATCAGGGGTGCATACAAGAAAACTAGGGTTACAGTGACCATTCTGAAGCACCACCAAGGATAGAATGCGGAAGAAGTATGCACCTTTGAAGACACGGATCCATCGTGCCAGCAGAAAATCCTTTCGGAGCTTATTGCATACGGAGAAGAGGATGGTGCAGAAGTGGAAGAAGAAAGTCACGAGGCACCGAAATTCCAGCCCTACGATGACGATGCCGAAGGCCCAAACCTGCATGTAGAAGAAGAGACAGAGACTGTGAATATTGGCACTGATGAAGATGTCAAAGAAGTGCTGATAAACGCCAGACTCACAACATAGGCCAGAGCAGAACTTGTCGAGTTTCTCCGAGAATATGCAGATATCTTTGCCTGAAGTTATGGCGACATGGTTGGGCTAGGCGTCGAGGTAGTGGTACACACATTACCGCTTAAACCCGACGTCAAGCCAGTCAAACAGAAATTACGAAGATGGCGACCACAATGGCTCTTGAAATTAAAAGAAGAAATAATGAAGCAGCACAAAGTTAGCTTTCTAAAGGTCATCCTTTACCCAGAATGGCTAGCGAATGTGGTTCCTGTCCCCAAGAAAGATGGTCGAGTCCGAATGTGTATCGATTACAGGGATTTGAATAAAGCCAGCCCAAAGGATGATTTTCCACTCCCACACATTGATGTATTGGTAGACAATACTGCAGGATACAAGATGTTGTCATTCATGGATGGATTCTCAGGATATAATCAAATCCAGATGGCAGAAGAAGATATGGAGAAAACGTCCTTTATTACCCCATGGGGAGTGTTTTGCTACAGAGTTATGCCGTTTGGGCTCAAGAATGCCGGGGCCACATATCAGAGGGCAATGACAGCTTTATTCCACGATCTCATGCATCAAGACATCGAGGTCTACATGGATGATATGATTGCTACGTCAAAAGAGCCTGAAGAACATATTGCTTGTTTGAGGAAGCTTTTTAACCACTTGTGAAAGTACAAGCTGCGGTTGAACCCCAACAAGTGCATATTCGGTGTGTCATCTGGTAAATTACTGGGATACATCATCAGCCAAAGGGGAATCGAGGTAGATCCAAGCAAGGCCAAAGCCATCATTGAGATGCCTCCCCCTACAACAAAGAAATAAGTCCGAGGGTTGCTGGGATGGTTGCAGTATATCAGCCGATTCATTGCCGAGTTGACACCCAGCTGCGAGCCAATCTTCAAGCTCCTGAGGAAAAATGCACAGATTCGCTAAAGTGAAGAATGCCAGGAAGCATTTGACAAAATCAAGAAGCTCTTGGCAAGACCACCAGTCTTAGTTCCTCCAACACTAGGGCGCCCTCAACTGCTCTATTTGTCAGTGACACAGCATTCAATGGGTGCAGTCTTGGGTCATCATGATGAAATAGGTCGCAAAGAGAGGGCCATTTATTATCTAAGCAAAAAGTTCAATGATTGCGAAGTTAAATACACTGCAATCGAGAAAGTATGCTTATCCCTCGTCTGGGCCACACAGTGCTTACAACACTATATGATGGCATATCCAGTTCTATTACTGTGCTGACATGATCCTATGAAATACCTATTTCAGAAGCCAGCCCTGGTGGGTAGATGTGTCAAGTGGCAGGTGCTTTTATCTCAGTTTGACATCACTTTTGTCACTCAAAAGTCGATGAAGGGATAGGCCGTGGCCAATCACTTAGCAGACTTACCATTGCCAGAATACCAACCCTTGCAGACTCAGTTCCCTGACGAGGATATATTGTTTGCCATGGAGGAAGAAGAGCCAACAATCCCTTGAGATAAAGATTAGTGGCAGCTCTACTTTGATGGCACAGTTAACAGGAGGGGCATGGGTATCGGTGCAGTGCTGGAAACTCTGCATGGACAGATGATCCTGCTCGCTCAAAAGCTAACCTTTGTATGCACCAATAATGTGACAGTGTACGAGGCATGTATCCTTGGCCTGCGAACAGCATTAGAACATGGTGCACGGAGATTACATGTGCATGGGGATGCCATGTTAGTTATCTCTCAAGTTAATGGCAATTGGAGAACCAAAGACCTGAAATTAGTACAGACCAACTGGCACACTGCATGAGCATAGAAGAAGTAGATTTTACAGCAGAGCTTCCATGGTATCATGACATCAGAGCTTATCTGGAAACTTGGAATCATCATCCAGATGCATCAGCGGTAGATAGAAAAACCATGGTTCGACTGGCCTCGAAGTATGTGCTCGGTGCGAGCCACTTGTACAGGAGATCTTACAATCGGATGCGCCTACATTGTCTTGATAAAAAGGAGGCCGATACAGTAATGTTACAAGTGCACGCTGGGACATGCGAGCCTCACATGAATGGGGTATTATTGGCCAAGAAAATAATGTTACAAGGTTATTTTTGGTCAACCATAGAGACAGACTGCTGCCAGTTTGTGCGAAGATGTCATAACTGTCAAGTCCATGGCAACTTTATTCATGCACCTCCACAGCATGTCATCACCCTATCCTTTCTCTACATGGGGAATAAACGTCATCAGAGCCATCCACCCGGCAGCCTCCAATGGACATCAGTACATCTTAGTAGCCATTGATTATTTTACAAAATGGGTGGAGGCAGCCTCCTACAAGTCAGTTACTGCCGTTGTGACAGAGAAGTTCATCAAGAACAACATTATCACCCAGTACGGGGTCTCACATTCCATCATTTCTGATAATGGGACAAATTTCACAGCCAAAAAGGTTGAGGACTTCCTACAGGAGTTTCATATCCGACATCACAAGTCTTCCCCGTACTGCCCTCAGATGAACGGCGCAGTGGAATCCGCCAATAAGAATTTAACCAAGATTCTTAAAAAGATGGCAGAAACACATAAGGACTGGCATGACAAGCTCCCGTACGCTCTGTGGGCTTATAGAACATCAGTCCAAACCTCAACAGGAGCGACTCCATATTCTCTGGTATATGGTATGGAAGCAGTCCTACCAATAGAGGTAAAGATACCATCGTTCAGAGTCCTGAAGGAAGCAGAGCTGGAAGAGGCAGAGTGGATTGAGGACGCCTTGCTCAACTTAACTTGATAGACAAGCATCAACTGCAAGCCATGCATCATGCACAATGCTATCAAAAGTGCATGGCCAAAGCCTATCAGAAAAAGGTCCGACCAAGAAGCTTTTTTCTAGGGGACCTGGTCTTGCAAGCAATACATCTCTCTGATAGTCATGGCAAGTTCAGGCCCAATTGGCGTGGACCATTTGTGGTCAAGCAAGTCTATTCCAGAGGGGCTGTCATCCTTGAGGACATGGATTGCATCAAACAGTCCGAGCCAGTTAATTCATGCTACTTGAAAAAGTACTATCAGTGATCATAAACAGTGTGTCCTCACTCTGCAACACCAACACTTTCCTCCATGCATGCATAAATCCATGCTCTTCCTACATCCATGTAGCTCTGCATCACAATACACTAGTTCTCATGCAGAATATGCATATATAGGGCGTAGTTTGCTTGCCAACACATGCATGGATCTTAGCCCGATGATGATAAGCAGAATAAGCCAACCAATGTTGGGAATGTGTAGCACCTCCTCAGGTAGATACTATTCAAGAACCTAGAGAGTGTGGGAGCCACCTTTCATTGTGAATTGGGCGAAGTATCCAAGCTCTTCAAGGACCCTACACCTCCCAGAGGGAGGCAAAATGCTAGGGGTGAGAATGAGAGCGTGAGAAATGAAAATGAAAATATTTATATCTGTGAAAGGGCATAAAAGAATAAGAAGTCAGAAGTCGCAGATAGAAGTCCGCCCTAAAGAGAGAGGCGTGACGGGTAGCTCCGTCCCTCCAGTTTATCTTGGAGAGGAGTCGGAGTGAGTACTTGGGAGACGTGTTCCAAAAGGGCCTAGCCAACCCTTTAAACAAGCAGCAGCTCCCCACCATAGACCAGGTACCTATTACCTCCAAGCCAGGGATAGGGTGAACCCACACGCCTATGAGGGAGAAAGAATAAAGAATAAGTAAAATAAAAAAGCAGCGGTATGGTCCAGTGGGGTTTGGAATGGAGCCCAAAACACAATGACCCATTTCCAGAGAGCCACCCAACAACAAGGGGCTTGGATAGAGTCTTGTGAGGTCTGGAGTTGCCATTCCTTTATACTTGGCAATAGGCATCCCAATGCTGAAGGCACCAATAAGATCCAACAAATCATTTAGCATGCATACATTTCTTCCTGTAAACATCATCCTAATAAATGTCGCAGAGTGTTACTTGACTCTCTTGTCTTGAATGTGACAGCGACTTTCAATTCGAGAGAATCAAGAGGACATCACCTAAACTAGGGGCATGTAAGCTGCTCTCGTTGGTTTAGGGCCATTTATGTCAAACCAGGGGCATGTTAGCTGCCCTATAGTTAGACACACTGAGCTAGTACTCGACCAGGGGCATGTAAGCTGCTCTGATTGGTTACGAGTCATCCATGTCGACCAGGGGCATGTCAGCTATCCTATGGTTAGACGCTTTGAGCCAACACTCGGCCAGGGGCGTGTCAGATACTCTACAGGTCGAAGATCCCTAGTGGTCGGTCGGGAGGCACAGTCATCCAATAGTTCCAATCCCCAGATTTGTTGGTCATATCTCATTACTCGGGTACTTGGTTAAAACTAGTTGGGTAACCAGGACCTTTTCTCAGTGCTGTGCACAAGATTTAGTTTGTTCAGCAACTCCCTATTTGGTTAGCTGTAGTCTTCAGTTCTGGGCCAATTTCTCTAATCCTGACAATTCTATTTCAGCTTTTATCTGTCTGCTTTGATTCTGCTAAGTGTTGTTCAACGAAGCAAAGTGGAAATCTGTTTCTAAAGAATAATGTTTTGAACATGTCCTACAGGAGATCGTTTACCCCCTTCTTAGGAGTCTCGAGCCAAGAAAGCTGAGGTGCCTTACAGATCATGGGTTACCCCACAATGTTTGTGCCCACACAGTGCTCAGATGTTCTCCAGGCGTGGATCAAACAGTTAACTGAAAGTGATCATGACAAGCTACGGATTTGGGGAATTTCTACAAAGCTTCTTGATATCGCAAAGGTGGAGGTTTCCCGTTACTTTCTGTGTGCAGCTGCCTGATTCTAGAAGGCGGATCATCACGTATTCCGTTTTGGGGGAATCGAACTAACCCCAACCTTGGAGGAGATCCACAAAATTTGTTGCCTACAGAGATGCCTAGGACCCACCGTGTTCATGCGGCGTGACAAGTATTCCTCAGTATTGAGCGAGCTAACTGGCTTATCGACCGGTGATTGTGGTCGTCAGCTCATTTGTTCAGATGGACTCTCTCCCATTCTGAAATTAGCTTACTTTGACAAAGTGGCTGGAATGTGCGCCTCCCTAAGTGACGAGCTGTGATTGAAAGGTTTTGTTGTCTACTTCCTAGGAGAGTTAATCTTCAGCCATGGTCGGATGGTTGTGGGTATTGAAGTCGCTGAGATTACTTTGGCAGTTGCCACCCGGTAGATAGATCTGGCTTTGGTCATCCTGGCAGAAACATATCGGGCACTAGACCGATCACTGCGGCGCTGCTGGCATTTTTATGGCTGTGGAGCTTTTGTACAAGTATGGATGGCTACACACCTGGGTGTAGCAGTCTTACGCCCACAGTGATCATCCTTTGAATCCTACTGTCAAAGTGGCCATGCGCGCACGTTCACCTCAGTTCAAAAAAAGTACGAGCGATTAGAAAGCCTGACACAACAGAAGATCATCTGGCGCATTATCCATTCGGCTTCTTACAACTTTGAGGCATTTTTCAACACAACCAACATGCGGCTAATCGTCCTACTAGGATTGACTGGTGGAGTGGAATATCACCCAATTTGTGTGATACGACAGTTCAGTTACTGGCAAGATTATCTTGTTCAGGGGCAAATGCTAGCACGATTCAAAGAATACCCCCTGAGCTCCTACACTATGACTAGGGAGCTATCTCACCTGCTCAGTGGCTCCATATGATCAAAAGATCTTGCAGTCATAGAGGGGAAGAGTTGCACAGTAGATTATGAAGCCGAAGTTGAAGAGACTTGGCCAATCTGCAGTGTCGCCCCTAGCCGGATGCTCTTTGCCAAAACCTTGGGCTCCAAGAGATTCAGAGATGATGAAGATTCTTAACATTCACATCATGTTACTGGTTCTTTGCAAGCTGAAGTACATGTAAACATTCCATTGACTTTGATAATAAAATTCAGCAGAACATTTCTGGCTAGTCTGATTGATTGATCATGGTTGATGCAAAATGCAAATCGCCACCCTGACAACATGTGCATGACAGGTGCAAGATTTTACTTTCTTTTGCCTGTCGGCTTGGCACTGGGGACCACCCAGATAATAACCTAGTATCTCATTTTATTGCCCCAATCTGGACGAAGGAAGTCTTCACAACTTCTGTGCCAGAAAAGGTGGCATTTCCTTTTACATTTGAGATTTTCCTATCTACTGTTCATTCCAATGGGACGGATCCTGGTGTTCCTTTACATTTGAGATTTTCCTATCCACGGTTCGTTCCAATGGGATGGATCCTGGTGTTCCTTTACATTTGAGATTTTCCTATCCACAGTTTGTTCCAATGGGACGGATCCAGGTGTTCCTTTTACATTTGAGATTTTCCCATCCACGGTTCGTTCCAATGGGACAGATCCTGGTGTTCCTTTTACATTTGAATTTTCCTATCCACGGTTCATTCCAATGGGACGGATCCAGGTGTTCCTTTTACATTTCAGATTTTCCTATCCATGGTTTGTTCCAATGGGACGGATCCTGGTGTTCCTTTTACATTTGTGATTTTCCCATCCACGGTTCGTTCCAATGGGACAAATGTTGGTGTTCCTTTTACATTTGAATTTTCCTATCCA
>JAMKQA010012925.1:0-28258 GCA_024699735.1 Posidonia australis
TTTTTGCATGATTTTTCATGTTATGGTTTTCCTTGTCTTCCATAATAGATTAGGTGGCGACTCCGTTTGTTTTGCTGTTTTTCGACGTGATTTTGCCGACCGATTTCGCATTCATTTGCGGAATCTCCTCACCGGCATGGTTACAGGTGCGAGCATGACCGCTTTGGCAATAAGATTCAAAAGCTGACCGTTGAGGGCGTAAGATCTCCACACCTAGATGAGAGGCCAACCACACCTGTACAAAAGCTCCGCAACCATAGAAATGTCGACAACGACGTAATGAAGGGTCTAGGGCCTGGTAAATCTTTGTCAGGATAACTGGAGCAAAGTCCATTTGATGGGTTACCATTACCAAAGCCATCTCCACAACCTCGATGTTCACAATGGTCCGACTGTGGCTGAAAACTAGCTCACCTAAGAAGCGGACCACAAAACCTTTCAGCCATAACTCATTGCTCGAGGAGGTGCACATCTCGACCACCTTGTCAAAGTATGCCAATTGTAACATTGGAGTTGGCCCATCAGTACAGACAAGTTGACGACCATAATCGTCGGTTGACAGGCTGGTCAGTTCACTCAATATTGAGGAGTATCTGTCTCATTTCATAAACACAGTAGGCCCCATAAGTTTATGTAGACAGCACATCTGGCAAACCTTCGCCAAAGTGGGAGTCAATTCAATTCTTTTGAAGTGGAATACATGGGTAGTGCACTTTCAGCACTAGGCAGCTGCACACAAAAGTTATCGGGAAACCTCCACTCTTGCAATATCCAAGAACTTTGAGGGGATACCCCAAGTTCGTAGCTTGTCACAATCACTGTTTGTCAATTTCTCAATCCATATCCGGAGAACATCTGAGCAATGTGCTGGTACAATCATCATGGGGAAACCCATGATCGAATAAGGAAGCTTTGGCTTCTCTTCACTCAGGCCACTCTCGATTGGGAAGAAGAACTCGTGTGGAATATTATCAAAATATTTACCTTTGATTAGACAAATGGCTTTGTTCCATACTATCATAACTTAAGAAGTTTGATGCAGATAGAAAGTGCCGCATAAATGCTTTGAAAATAAGGAAGAGCAACCCAAGGCAGTGGAAACCACTCAATGACTATCGAGACATAGCAAACCGAACTACAGGCTATTGAGTGATTTAATTCGAGTGCCAAGCCTCGAGAGAAGATCTATGCCACCATCTAGAGCAGATCAAGTGTCAAATTAGTGAGAAATGACCATCAAACCCTGATGCCTGGGATTGTTTGGTGACAGAGCTGACATTGAGTGTACAAGGAATCATCTGTTCCACTTAATCTCAAGAGGAATACAGTACAGTTCGATGATACGGTTTACACCATTGGAAAGGTTACTCTGCAGTTATATGCAAGACATAGGAAGGATCTTGCTAATTCTGCAAGATCATGACCAAGGTCGGAAGTTGTGATTATAACCCCCCAACACTCTTCCATGAATCGTTGTGTTTTGCGATCCATCTCTCTTGGATTTATCAGAGATCCAGTTCTAATCTCGAAGGGATAAGGTTGCCAGTGTCCTCATTCTTGGGCTCGACCAACAGAATGGTCAGCGTGTCATAGATGAAATATTGACTCAAAGAGGGTCAACTAATAGGCAGTCGACATGCCCCTGATTGACAAGGGAGGTTGTTACCATAAAAGCAACTGACATGCCCCTAATATACGGTATCCCTTACTAGATCTTTAACCGAAGAGCAGCTAACATCCCCTTGATAGATGGAAGAGGTTGTCACTATAAAGGCAACTGGCATGCCCCTGGTGTAGACACCCTGATTTTGAGGTGGTTCAACGATAAACTTTCCAGATGTTGCTTTGGATGTGGCTAACCCAACCACTTTTTGAATCCCATTAGCTAAACCAATCCCAAACCTATGGCAGTTCCACAGCCTAATAGAAATTCATAGGGGAGAGCACAAAGTTAGAGCACCAAGCCAGAGCACCAAGGTAGAGCACCAATATTGAACACCTAGCTTGAGCACCTAGCTAGCACACCAAGCCAGAGCACATAACTAGCGCACTTAGCTGGAGCACCAAGCTGGCACACCTATCTGGCGCACCAAGCTGGCGCACAACCACTTCTTAGGCTGCTGGCTGCTGGCTTTCCACCTCCAATGTTTGTAACCTTTGCCAACGAATTTGCCATGGAATCTTCCCAAGCTCTTCGTTTACGAGGCTGCTTGTATTGTCTAGGAGTTACCCATGAGAAATCCCTATATAAGGACAACCATAGGCAACCATTTGGGGGACCTTTGGAAGAAGATCTTGTGCAAGCTATCTACTGTTTTCTGCAATCCACTCTCTTTTCTCTCAAGCACTCCCTTATATTTTGAAGCATTGCCAGCCCTTCCAAAGCAACAAGGATCCAAGAAGGAACACCTTGGGAGGTAGGTCCTCTCTTTCCCTTCTTCTTTAATTTCAGCTCTTACACCAAGATAAAGCATGCCTTGAACTTAACATATAATCTGATTTTTTCTGTTTATATAAGAGATTTTTATGATAGAATGTTGATTTCATATACAAGATGTCTTGCATGTAGGATCCATATGTTAAAAATCTGCATCATGTAATTCCTATGAGTGGTTTTACTATTTTTCTTCCCTATTTCTTTACACTAGGATCCATGATCCATGCACATGTATGCTAAGATATGCAATAGAGATGTTCTTAACGTATTCAGCACTTGCATATGTCTTGTCGAGCTTATTTTCTCATGCATGTTCTTTAGAATCTTGTATAAGCATTTTTATGCCATGAGCCCATGAATCATCTTATTTTTTTGTATCAAATAATAAAAGTTTCTATTCATTTTGCATTTCATCATGTTTCAGTTTCCATCAGCATAATTGGTTTAATCATATAAAAAAAAAGAAAGTTACGCTCTGAATCTGCACCAGAATTCTGGATCATATTGCAGTCTGATCTAATTTTTCTAGGGAGCACCATTCTAGCGCACCTATATGGCGCACCAAAGCAGAGCACCACTTTGGCGCACCATTTTGGTGCACCAGACTGGTCAGAGAACAGATCACCCTATTTTGCATCCCCATCTGCATGTTTTCCCAAATAGTTTTGAATCTGATTCTTTCAGTGATGATTCTCTGGTATTTCATGATATGTGCACACATGATTTCAGCCACAAATAATGTTGTTTTCTAAGTCGTTTTCACCTTTGGATATTCAGTCCACGGTTTAAAATCTGGTAGGTTGATTGCCATTTGCTCCTTTGTGAAGAATCTATGCATCAGCCCATGATCCAGTAACATGGCTGAACCTTGTTGTTTTCATTCAGCATGAGTAAGAGGTGGCCTTGTGTGAGGCTATTAGCCATTGAGCATAAGATCCATAAATCTTCTCACACTTGCACGTCTTTCATTTTTTAAAGGATATTTTCTATTTTTTTAACAAGGACTTTACATTGCATAACTTTCTGAAATGCATTTATATGACATTGCACTGCATGGTTTTCTGGTATTTTCCTTGGCACATCTTTCTAGCCCACACAGGAGCACATAGGTGGCGCACCAGACTGGAGCACCAGTCTGGCGCACCTAACAGGCGCATCAACCTATTTTCAATAGCACACAGTAGGTTTTCACATAACAGGAGCACCAGTCTTGCTTCAATTTGCTTTTAGATATATCTGGGAAGACCCTTTTCTGTTTTTAGCCATTTCTATGCATGTTAGATCATACATTGCATGTAGTAAAGCAAGGATGAAAAATCACTCGAAATTATTAGATCTTTGATCTTATTTATGCAATACCCTTGCATCAATCCTTGACCCACGATACGAGTGATCCTTTTGAGCACTGGGACACACCTTCCACTCCATGCACTTTATTTTAGCATAAGACACCACACACATTTAGCATGGCATGGCATATCACCCTCGGACGTACAATAAAGGCTGAAAAGCCGACATTTCATATAAGCAAATGAGAAACCTATAAAAGACTGATTTTTCGGGCGTACGAGGGTGCCTAATACCTTCCTCGTGCGTAAAAGGGATCCTTACCCATTTTCTGGATTAAGACCTTTCCATTGGTTTTTATATGCATGATTTGAATGATTCTTTTATGGTTTTCCTCGTCTTCCATTTTAATAGACTAGGTGGCGACTCCCGCATTTTTATTTTATTTTTGCCGTGACTTTGCCGACCCTCGTGCATTTGGCCTTTCGCGCCAAGTCCCGTGGCTATCGTCGACATGGTTACACCTGATGTACAGTATCCTCTGCTAGATTTTTATCCAAAGAGTAGCTGACATTCCCTTGACTTATGATCTAGCACAACCTTGAAAAGTGAATGAATGATAATGAATGTAGGAATGGTGGTGTCATGTTATATCACCCTAAGGATTTGGAATGCTAATGATGCCTGTTATGAGGAGAGGGGAAGACCTCGATTCACAAGACACTACCCAAAACCCTAGGCTGTTGGTGGCTCTCCAGGATGAATGATTTAGTAGGTTAAGCTCCATGTCAAACTCTTGGGGACTTAACCTACTTTTTAACTTTCGACTCGTTTCTTTTCTCCCTCATAGGCTTGTAGGCTCACTCTAACCCTTGTTTGGGGATAATGGGCATCCGGATTTGGAGGGAACTGGTGGAATTGCATGTGAGAGGTGGCTAGTCCCTTTGGTCATTTGAATTCTTTGGATGCTTGCTTCGACTTCTCCCCAAGGTATGTGATAGGGGTAGAGTTGACCTACTTACCTCTCTCACATATGGTTAGCTTCTGTCTTTGACTTCTGTCTCCCTTTTTTCTTTTGTGCCCTTGTGGATATGTTTATTTTTCATATTTTGGCTCACACGCATGCTCATTCTTAACATTTTATCTCCCTTTAGAGGTGTATGTCCTTAGGGAGTTTGGACATTTCGTCTAACCATGGTTGGGTGGTAGCACCCTTGCCTACTAGAAGGTCTAGGTAGTATCAACTGAAGAGGTGTAGCCCCTTTCTCGAATAGGCTAGCTATTCCAATTTTCATCATCGGGCTTTGATGCTGATGCACTTATGCATGGATGTATGGTTTTTTTTTCATGTGCTTTTTTATGCAAGCGTAATGAGTGCAAAAAAAAGAAAAACATGAGTTCGAGATAAAGCAAAATTGCATGAATAGAAAGAATAAAACATATGTGAATGCATCTAGAAAGCTTTGCAAGGCAAGGATGTGACTCTCCATCATTGGTAGTATTTTTTTAGGTAACACAAATTGACCAGCTCTGACTGCACAATGTGGTCCATGTCTTCGACGATCGTTGCTCCCCTAGAGAACACTTGTTTGATGATATAAGGGCCACGCCAGTTGGGTATAAATTTGCTACGAGTGTTAGGGAGATGGCTGGCCCGTAAGACCAAGTCTCTAGGTGTGAAGCTCCTGGGACAGACTTTCTTCTGATAGGATCTTGCCATCCTCCTTTGATAACACTGGGCATGGTGTAGGGCCTGTAGTTGATGTTCATCTATCAAATTCAACTGCGTGAAGTGATCGCCCTACCATTCAGCCTCTTCAAGTTCTGCTTCTTTCAAGATCCTCAAAGAAGGGATTTCCACCTTGACTGGTAGCACAACCTCCATCTCATAGACTAAAGAAAATGGAGTAGTGCCTGTGGATGTCTGGATAAAAGTTTGATATGCCCACAATGCATAGGGAAGCTTTTCATGCCAATCCTTGTGAGTCTCTGCCATCTTCTTTAGTATCTTGGTAATGTTCTTATTGACTAATTCAACCTCTCCATTCATCGGGGAGCGGTAAGGTGAAGAACGATGATACTTAATGTGGAAATTCTGTAAATAATCTTCGACCCTCTTGGCTATAAAGTTCTTCCCATTATCTGATATTATTGCGTGTGGGACCCTATATCGGGATATGATGTTATTCCTCAAGAACATCTTTGTTACCGCAGCAGTGACAGTCTTGTATGACGCTGCTTTGACCCACTTTGTGAAGTAATCGATGACCACCAGAATGAAATGATGGCCATTAGATGCTGCCGGATGAATGGCACCAACAACATCAATTTTTCAAGTGGAGAAAGGCCATGGTGATGACATACTGTGAAGTTGTTTCGGGGAGCATGGATTAGATTCCCATGGATCTGGCAGGCGTGACACCTTTGCACAAATTAACAACAATCCACCTCCATGGCCGACCAATAATAGCCTTGCAACATGATCTTCTTGGCCAACAAAACACCATTCATGTGCGGCCCACGTTTCCAAGCATAGACTTGTAACATGATGGCATCAGTCTCCTTCTTATCCAAGCACCTCAAGAGCATTTGGTTATAGGATCTCCTATACAAATGGCCGGCCCCGAGTACATAGCTAGATGCCAAGCACTTCAATGTCATTGCTTCTGTAGTTGACAGCTGAGGAGGGAGGTTCCCAGTTTCCATAAGAACCTTAATGTCATGGTACCACGAGAGCTCTTCCTGTGGGTCTGCTTCCTCTATGCTCATGAAGTGTGTTGGCTGATCCATGCATGTAATTAACACATCCACTGCATGGTCTTCTAGTTTCGAGAGCCAAGACACTAAGGTTGCCATGGCATCTGCGTAGGCATTCTTGGCCCTATTCATAAAAGAAAAATGAACTTCCTGGAATTCTACCATGAGCTTCACAAGATGGGTATAGTATTAGATGAGCTTTTGATCCTTGGTCTTCCAGTCGCCGTTGACCTGTGTGATAACCAATATGGCATCGCCATGCACATGTAACTTGCGAACACCATGCTCCAAGGCCATCTGAAATCCCAATATGCACACCTCATATTCAGTTTTGTTATTTGTGTATTTGAAATTTAATTTCCTTGTGTAGGGAGTCATCTAGCCTTGGGGAGCTACCAGTACGACGCCAATACCCATTCCTCTTTTGTTCACTGCACCATCAAAGTATAAGTGCCATTGATCCTTCTCCTCGGCCATCTCCAATTCATCATCATTATCCTCGGCGCACAGCACATCCTCGTCTGGAAATTGAGTCCACAAAGGTTGATATTCTGCTATAGGTACCTCGACCAGATGGTCTGCCACTGCTTGTCCCTTTATGGATTTTTGTGTGACGAAGGTGATGTCATATTGGGACAACAACACCTGCCACTTGACACACCGTCCTACAAGCACTGGCTTCTAGAGCAAATACTTCATAGGGTCATGGCGACAAAGGAGCAAGACTGGGTATGCCATCATATAATGCCTTAGGCATTGAGCTGCCTAGACTAGAGATAAGCATACCTTCTCTATGGTAGTGTACCTGGCTTCGCAATCATTAAACTTCTTACTCAGATAATATATCACCCTTTCCTTGCGACCAGATTCATCATGCTGGCCCAATACTACTCCCATGGAATGTTGGGTTACGGATAGATAAAGGAGTAATGGCCGCCTTGGCTCTGGTGGGACCAACACTAGAGGTCTAGCTAACAACTACTTGATCTTGTCAAATGCTACCTGGCATTCCTCGTTCCAACTGATCTGTGCATTCTTCCTTAGGAGCTTGAAGATCAGCTCACAGATTGGTGTGAGCTGTGCTATGAACTGGTTGATATATTGCAGGTGACCCAGCAGTCCTTTGACTTCGTTCTCCGTAGCTAGGGGAGGCATATCAATTATGGCCCGGGCCTTATTTAGATTGACTTTGATTCCCCTCTGGTTGATGATGTGGCCAAGAAGCTTGCCAGACAAAACCTCGAAGGCACATTTACTGGGGTTCAAGTGGAGCTTGTACTTGCACAAGCGATCAATCAACTTCCTCAGGCAGGCTAGATGATCCTCGGGCTCTTTGGATTTAGCTATCATATCATCAACATAAACTTTGACCTCTTGGTGCATGAGGTCATGGAATAGCACTGTCATAGCTCTCTGATATGTAGCCCCTGCATTTTTGAGCCCAAATGGCATCACCTTGTAGTAGAAGATTCCCTATAGGGTGATGAATGATGTCTTCTCCATATCTTCTTCTGCCATCCTGATCATATTGTAGCCTGAGAATCCATCCATAAATGATAGCATTTTATGGCCGGCTGTATTGTCTAGTAGGATATCAATGTGAGGTAGCGGGAAATCATCCTTAAAACTCGCCCAGTTGATATCTCTATAATCAATGCACATGCAAACCTGTCCATCCTTCTTTGGGTCTGGGACGACATTTGCAAGCCATTCTGGGTACAGGACGACTTTAAGGAAGTCCACCTTACGCTGCTTCATAATTTCCTCCTTAAGTTTGAGCAGCCACTGGGGTTACCATCTTCTAAGCTTTTACTTGACGGGCTTGACATCTGGCTTCAATGGCAAATTGTGTATGGCTACCTTTATATCCAAACCGACCATGTTGCTGTAAGTCCAGGCAAATACATCTATGTATTCCATGAAGAAGGTGATGAATTCTACCCTCAACTGCGGGGTGAGCTTAGCACTGATGCGCAATTCATTAACATCGTCAGTGGTCCCGATGTTCACCAGCTCAGTCTCCTCCTCCACATGGAGATTCGGTCCTTCTAGGTCATTATCATGGTGTTGGAATTCTGCTAGTGCATCGTCATCCCCAGGTGCACTATTGTCATCCTCCTCTTCGTAGGCCACGAGCTCGGACAACATCTCCTTCTAAAAGGTAAGATCCACTGTATCAAAGGTGCAAATCTACTTTGATGTTTGGCCCTTTTGGCGCCGAAGGAGAGTTACACTAACTCTCGTATACTTGTACTAGCAGCAAGCAATCTCTATGTCACCCGGTTCTGTATCTTTTCTCGAGTCAAATGCTTCTTGACTCTCTTATGCTACTTCTTCACTTATTGCTTATTTGTTTGGTTTTTCTAATTTTTTTTGGTTTTCTGGATTTTCTAATTTGTGGGGATTTTCTTTGCTATTTACAAGGGGTACTGTTGATTGTCGGTTGTCCTGTTGCTGACTGATTGGAGTGACACCGCCTATGTTCTTCCCTGAGCTCAGCTTAGGGCCTTTTTTTTGACCCCAACCATGCGTAAGGTGGGGCTTAAACTGCTCATACCTTCTAGACCAACCTCTCGACTGTTGAGTGATTAACTCGTCTGGTCTAGAGCAAACTGTCTCTTCTTCTTCCTTCAGAACCATGATGGTGGAGTGGTCCTGCGTTTCCTACAATGAGGGAGAGGCTACTTCAATCATCGCTGCTTTGCCTTTCTAGCACCTCAGTTCCTTTATGGTGTCTTCTTCCAAAACAGCGAGCTACTCTTGAAATAGAGCTTCCATGCTTTGGAGCACCTCATCCATCTGTGCCTCTACAACTTCTCCCTCGTCCTCATCGGATGCGAGATCCACGTAATATGCATCCTCTAGACCATCATTAGTGCATGTCAATGGTACTACGCAAGGGTCGACGCTCCACGCCAACAATCGAATCTGAGCAGGCATTACCTGAGTCGGAGTATGTTGAGAAAGAGGATCTACCACATGATGTCTGATGGAGGCTTCATAGCCTGCCTCTAGGACCATCGTTGTGACTGAGGTCGTGGTTGGGACTGATGCAAAAGCTGGATCTACTGCTGTTGATAACGTGACTGGAGTTATGGTTATGGTTGAAGTTGGAATTGTCATATCTGACATAGTGACTATGGCAGGAACTATGGTGGTTGGAATGGAAACTGGTATAGATGGAACTGAAACTACGGTGGCTGGAATTGAATTTGCGGTGGCTGGAACCGAAACTGCGGTGACTGGAACTGTAACTACGGTGGCTGGAAATGAATCTGCGGTGGCTAGAACCGAAACCACGGTGACTGGAACTATAACTGCGATGGGAACTGAAACTACGGGGGCTAGAACTGTAACTGTTGTGGCTGGAACTGAAACTTCCATGGCATCTTCTTCGGACAAGTAATCCTCAATGCTAACACATTCAACTGTGCTTGACAGAATGTCTCGTTTTAGCTCTACTAAGTCTAGAGTCTGCCATGGACTGAGAATGCCTGCAAGCGTCAGGAACATTCCTCTTAACACAGCTGTTCGTAACCCAGTCCTTCTCGATCTCTTCGCTCCTCGTCAGCAACAGGCTCAGTGATCCCGTGACCGTACTTCCCAAGAGGTGTCCCTTTCTCATATCCCCAACGACGACATAAATTCTCGACCATCTTGGAGGGGTTACTACGGACAGGTGGGTAGCTGCCACGTTCAAATTCAAAAATGAAATTAACCGGCTCAAACCGATTAACCCAGAATAGAAGATTTGAGGGCTTGGAGTCAAAGGAGACAGTCTAGTGGGACAAGGTTGACACAACATTGATCTTCTCCTTCTCAAAGTTTTCAGCCATGACGGTAACAATGTTATCGCCCCAATTGAATTTGATCATGCGATGGAGAGTCGATAGGATGACCTAATGCTTGTGGAGCCAAGGGTACCCAAGTAGGAGATTAAACGATGGTTCAAGATCCATGACGTAGAATTCCACGTCAAACTCAGCTGGACCAATGACGAGGGGAATTACCAACATGCCCAATGCATCGTGGTGCGTGTTGTTGAACGACGTCATCCCCTTTACTGCTGGCACAATATCCTTGGCTTTGAATCCAAGCTTGCTTGCTGTACGCAAGGGGCAAACGTTTACGCCTACGCCATTATTGACTAGAGTAAAGGGGGATGCAGAAATTCTTAAACTAAATAGTTATGAACAATGGCTGGTTGTGATTGATCCCCACTGGAGGTAATTCTTGGGAAGTGAAGGAGATAACTTGGGGTGTGGCAATCATGCCTACCATTGTTTCTAGGGCTGTAGGTTCTATGGTGGGGGCCACATGGGTGGCCTGGAAAACCCGTAGAAAAGCCTCTCGATGCTCAGCCGAAGTGTGGATCAAATCCCAAATGGAAATGTCGGACTTGACCTTCTTAAGTTGAGCAGTGATGTTGGCTACATGCTTGGCTATGGTGGACGAGGACTTTGGTAAGGCTTCCTCAGTGGTGGGCTTCATTGGTTGGCCTTCTAGCTGTGGTGGAGCTGCAGTAGGTCGGGTTTGCTTAGGCTCAGGAGGTGGGGCCCTATATACCCACCGAGAATGCGTGACCTCGACACACATCTGTGCAGCATAGTCATAGGGCATGTGTTGGGTATTTTGGGTCAAATTAACAACCACAGGTTCCCTAGTGACTAACTCTGGCCGAACAAGGGGAAGGCTTGCGTCTAGTAAAACTAGTAGGGATATAGGTTGGGGAGACTGTATGGTGGGATGAACTAGTAGGGTGACAAGCACCATAGATGGAGGGGATTGTGCTAGTAGGGTCACTGATGTGGTTGGTAGGGGTGAGTGTGCTAGCAGGATTGTTGGAGCACCAAATGATGGTGGGTGCGCCAACGAGATTATTGGATATTCTGGTCTGGCGATGAGTTGGATCATATTCACTGCGGAGCTTGAACCCTTGAGAAAAGAGTGATACAAAGACTATGCGAACGGAGTTGACAAATCATGAATCAAATCCGAAGGGTCCAATATGGGAACATTGGATCGGGTGAGAAAAAGATCATGGAATTCAGAGGTCACTGGAGCATTTGGATGGTCATGCTCGGGGAGAGGCTGTCTAACAATGCTAGGGGGATCAGGGACAAATGCAGATGCTTGTGTTCGTGCTGGTGCTAGGGGGATCAATGACCTTATTGGCAATCAAGTCCTGAATAGCATGCTGGAGCACGAAGCAACTATCCGTCGCATACCCCACGGTGCGATGGAAGTTGCAGAATAAGTCTACTTTGTACCACCCTAGCAGTGGATGTGGCGGTGGGTGGACTTCCGGGAACTTCAGGAGCGACTGTACCTTTGGGAGGACGACGCTCAATGGCTTGACCAGAGGCATGAAATGGCGCTCTAGGCTGCGTGGTCGTGCCTGACCTTGGTATGGTCTTGGCCTTACCGGTGCAATGGGATACATTAGCTCGACGATAGTGGTGATGTGAGAGGTGCGTGGTGCTCTAGGCGTGGGTGCATAAACAAACTACTACTGAGATGGGCGTCCCGTGTCAACAGGCGCTGCAAGAGGTCCGACGTATGCAACGGCATTCCCTGGGGGATCCCTCCCTTTATTGGTGTTACCATGTGTGCCAATGTTAGTGCTACTACCACTAGTTCCTGGGACAAGAAACAGGGGATGTGGCTTGTTTGGCGAATGCAATGAGCATGGGGAAGCTGCCACTACGTAGTGAACTTTCTACGCGAGCACCAGCACGGATCAGTGATGCGAAAGTGGTGATAGGTTGTATGCTAAGCAAGGCCCCAGTTGTTGGCTGTGCTCCCTGGATAACCATCTCAATGGATTCCTCATCAGAGGGTTTATCTTGAACTTGTGAATCAAGAGCACGCCAACACCTAACATACTCTCCAAATGATTCGTGGGGCTTCTGCTTGGAGGCGGCAAGGTCGTCACGCTTACAGATCAAGTCGAAATTAAAGGAGTACTGCTCCAAGAACGCCTGACTGAGGTCGTTCCTAGTCTTTATTTGGGCCATATCTAAATAGGTGAACCATTTCAGTGTGGGACCGGTTAGACTCTTTTGGAAAAGACGGATCAATAACCTCTCGTCAGCCTAAAGTTGTGCAAGATCTCCGCAGTACACCCTTACATGCGAGATAGGGCAGCCTTTACCATTGTATTTCTCAAAATCCGGGACTTGGAAGTTCAATGGGAGAATAGCCTCTGGGAAATAGCAGAGGTCCCAGAATTGGTAAGACTGGCAGTCTCCTCCCTGTAGTTGTCCCAGAATTGGTTAACGTACCCGCATGTTAGTGCAAAGTGCTGTGGGGTGTATGCAGAAACTTGGTTCTGATGCAAGAAGGGAGGGGGAGATGCATGATGTGTTGAGTAAGTTGCAGTATGAGTGGGGTACAGCTACTGTCCCGAGATAGATCTGGGAAATGAGACGTGAGGGTGCTGTGCCCCTGCCAAACCTAAAGGCTAGCCGCTAGGTGCATAGGAGAGTTGCTGTGCGGTAACTAGTAAGGAAGCTGTAGGCAGAGTCAATTCCACCGCCACCAAAGTCGAAAGAAGCTAGGGCGATGGTCGGGGAGGTGGTATAGTGGGTGTAACATGATATGCAAGGGACGACAACGGAGGGATCTCTAGAATCACCGGAGGAGCAACAGAAGATGGAAGGATATAAAGGCCCATGCCTTGAAGCTTTCGAGTGAGCTCAAGAAGCTGTTGGTCATGGAGGACACGAGACCCGTCGATAGCAGTACCAGAGACCACAGTAAAAGGCGTAGAGGATCCAAGTGGTGGTTGGACTTCAGACTGTCCAATAGAGAGAGATCCTATCAGAGATGTCACCATAGGTGGCTGGGTGCTAAAAGTAGCTGGTCCAACCAAAGGATAAGACAAAGGCTGGGTCTTCAGAATGTGTGTGGCTGTCACAGTCACAGCCTTGATGACTGACTCCACAATGGAGTGAGCCTGCCAGTTTCCAGTGCCCAAGGAATTTTCGACCAATGGGAAACGATTATCTGGAGGAGAGGCAGAAGAAATCAGTGTCAAAGGAGGGACCACAGAGGCAGTCACCTCAAGAACAACATAAGTCAAAGGCTCACCAAGATGCTGGGCCATGGTGGAACAGGAGTGAGTAATAATCAGACTGCGGCGATAAGGCCAAGGATGGGTCCTAGGACGAGTTATCGTCGACAGCGACAAGTAACTCAGAGAAGGATGGGTGAGATCTGTCACCAAAGGGGAAACAAGAAAACAGGGACGCTCAAGTTTCGGTAGAGGAACTCACTCACTAACCTGAAGAAACAAACAGGCATCACGAAAACCCGATGTGAGTAGAACAAGACGTAGATGCAATGTTATTATGGTGGCATGAATGCACATGCATATGGATGCAACTATTATAAGCTCTCTCACCATCTATGTGTGTCCTAGTAAGCTGTCTACTCTAGACTCTCTCAAGGGTATGTGGGTCTCTGACTCAAGACAAGAAAGTAAGGTCCCCGCTCTAAATTCTGGCCAAGGCACAGGTACTGAATGGGTGGTGCCTTGGTGTCTCATCTCCTGCAGTAGCATGGAACTGTACCCTCTACTGGCACCGACACGACCCCGGACAAGGGAGACAAACTAGCAACACGTCCTACGCCAAAGCCAAAGAACGGGTTACCAAAATTATCCTTTGCAAACTATAGGTGGACTCAGGGGAGAAGGATGCATGCACCTATATGAAAAAATCATGCATGTATGCTTTTGTGTCTTTTACTTGCATTTCTTAACCAAGGGGAAGAGTTCAAATTGGTCTCTAGTTTTGCCTTATTAATTTTTCCTTAAGTTTGTGTGTTTTATTTTAAACCATAAAGGGGAAACGAACATGTCTCTACTCTCCTAGGCATGTCAAGTGCAAAAATGGAAGAAAACACACAAGTAAGGAAAACAAGCAAGCAAACATCAAGCAAAAGGCATGATTATGGCATGTGCAAGTGTCGTAGCATCACGATTGTTAAATGAAAACATCCATCACATCAAAAGGAAAGATATATAGCATATGTGTGCAGTGATAGAGCAACAATGTGAAAAGAAAATGTGAAAGGCACACCAAGTAAGCAAACAATCACAAGTAAGGAAAACAAACAAGTGTGTGAAGCCAAAGCATCTAAAAGCAAGCGAAAAGACTAACCTAAAAGCCAGAATCTTCAACTCCCAAGTGGAGTCGCCAGTTTCTGTGACCGTGCCCCTGCCCGAGGGTCCGGCACTGGGTCGCGCTAGAGGGAGGAGGCCACAGCCTTGCTAAGATAGTGAAGGCGCGAGATAGGATAAAAACGGAAAAGAAAAGGAGTCGCCACCTATTCTTTTAAGGGCAAGACGAGGAAAACCACAAACAAATCACAAAATGTGAATGAATGGTATGCAAATGTGGAAGCCAAATGTCTACTAACCAGAGGATGGGTAAGGATTCCTATTACGCACGGTGAAGGTGTTAGGCCCCCCCGTACACCCGAGAAACTTGGTCTTTCTAGTCTAATTCGCTTGCTAGAGACTGAATGAATGCTTGCTAAGCCTAGATTGTGTTCTAAACATTCTGATATGAATACCGAGACAAGACTGGATGGATGTGTAAGAGGGTACGCAAAAACTACGAAGAAATCCACATGAAATGATGAAATCGCAAAGTAAGGCACAACAAAGAAAATCACATGAAATGACGAGGTTTCTGGCAAGAAAGACTCAAAAAATTATAAAAACCTCAAAAGAATAAAAAATAAAACCTACTCCAATCATCGGAATCACAAAAAAAATCACAAAAATCAAGACAGAAAAACTGCGAAAATGTCCACATAAAATAGGTAAACTGTGACATTAAAGAGATTCACATAAAATGATGGTGTTTTTGAAAGAATGTTCTAGAAAACCACACTAACATCAAGAATGAGACATATCCAAATCGTTAGAATCGTGAGAAACATCATGGAAATCGAGATGGAAAAATTGCGAAGAGGTCCACGTAAAACAGGTAAACAATGATGTGTGAAGGAAATCACATAATATGACGATGTTTATTGACAGAATGTTCGAGAAAACCATACTAACATCAAAAAGATCAAAAGCAGGGTTAACCCAAGTCGTCAGAATCACAAAAATGGTCGTGAAAATCAAAAAGGGAAAATAATCCACGGTGGGACCAATGTCAGCATTCAAGCCTGTTAATATACGCCCTCGAGCGATGAAATCCAAATTGAATCGAAAAATTCTGGAAGCGTGGAATAAAGATAGTCAAATCAAATATCAAACAATGGACTCCAAAGATAGGTAGGAGAAAAATCCATGGAAAAACACATGAGATGCAAACTTATTGCAAAAAGGGTGGACTGATGTGCAAATACAGCGAAAACTATGTAGAATGTATGAAAATGTACCTAAATGGGTAAAGAATACTTAGGAATGATTTGGATAGAGATTATGCTTGACTTGGTGCAATAACTAACATGCATGTGCATGAATTGATGACACAAGGGTAATTGGGTCATTTCAATGGTCAAATGTGATAAACGCATGAGCAGAGATAATGCATGGTCCAAGGTATGCCAGAATGTATGCAAAATGTCAGGAAAATGTTGTTTTCATGAAAACATGTTGAAGACAAGGTCTTAAAATCAACATAATAGTGTAAACACGATAAGAGATAAGTACAAGGACCAAATCGCAAAATTCACAGAAAGGGGTGAAAACCTAGATTAAAATACATTCAGAGATTCCTATCCTAGTGTGCAGATGATAAATCAAAGAAAAATATGGCACTAGGGTGTATGAGAATTGTACTTAGACAATTTCCTAAAAACTCAAGGTCTAATGTACAAAATTCACAAAAAGGAGAGGATCGTGGTTAAAATGTGCTCAAAAAGTCTTATCTTGATGTTAGGATGTAAAATTTAAAGAAAATGTGGTTATGTGGTGTGACATGCGTGAAAATTGCACTTTTGGTAATTTCTTGATAACCTAAGGTCTATGGTGAAAAATTCCCATATAGGGTGCAAATCTCACAAAAATGTGAAATCAAATATTTATTTATATTGCAAACTTGGTTTTTTTGATGAAAACTTTATTCAAGTGATGATTTTACATGCGCATGTGATCAATAAATGGGAAACATGTTAAAATGTGATTTAAAATGCAATTAAAACCATCATTAATGATTTAAGAAAAATTCAAGGGCCTAGGTATAAATATTCCTGTCCAGAAAACATTATAGATTGAGTTCAGGGGTTGACATTCAAAATTTCAGGTCCTAAATGCAATAGAAATCATTTTTTTTACATGATCAGTGTAATTATGAAGTTTCCTAGGGTTAGGATGCAAATTTTACCAAGGAAAACTCATTTTTAAAAACTTTGGGAGTTCCATGCAAAACTCAAGACTTAAATGCAAAGAAAACATGGTATCAGGGGCTTAAGTGTGATAAAACATGCATAAATAGAATTGAAAATGGAATTAAAAATTAGATAGGATAAAATGTGCAATATTTACAATGTAATTTATAAAAAAAGGAGAATTCAGGGGTCAAAAATAAATTCCTATGACAGTTGCAAATAAAACATGAATGTAGGGGTCTAATTGTGAAGAGACAATCATTTATGGGACTTAAACGAAATTAAAATTTAAATAGAAAAAATCATGCAATATTTACAAGAATAATAAAGGAATGAAACTTATTTAAATCTTCAGGGCTTTAAACACAAAAATACATGACATAAATGTAATAAAAAAGGACCCAAGAGTAATAATAAAGTACCTAGATGTAAGAAAGGACCTAGATGTAAGAATAAATGACCTAGATGCAAGAATAAAGGACCTGGATGCAAATGCTAGGGACCTAAACGTAACGAAAGGAGGATCTAAATGTAAAATCATAAAACTACAGGGCCTAGACTAGAAACCTCCCCTTCGAAGTTCACTGGCAGATCACCGACGTCTTCACTTTGGCGAGAACTCCGGTGGGCCTCCAGCAGTGGCTCCATGACTGGAGGGTTTCGGTGATGGTCGAGGAAGTTGGAGAGATGCCTGGTGAGCCTACTGGGGGTTGTGGATTGGACTGGGGAGGCCTGGGATGTCTCCCCCACCTCTGACTCCAGTGAACAACGGTTGTTGCTGGAGAAGACGACGACAGAGGGAACTGGCAGCGATGTGGCGGCTGAGATGACGCGGCGAGCACCGAAGAAGCTTCGAGGGACCACAAGGAAGTGTCCAAGTAAGTTGGGTCTGGTCGGGGTTGACTGAGTTGCTCTACCCATCCCGAACGCCAGCGAGGGGTATGGGTGAGCTCGGGGCGGCACTGCAGCGGCGGAGGCGGTCGAGCAAGGTTCGGAGAATCTTCGACGAGCCACGAGGATGCTTCTAGAGGCAACGGTTCACGCTGGGAATGGTCGGAGGTCCCCACCCGCTCAGTGAGTCAACGATAGTGGTCAGAGATCGCAGAGGTGCCGGCGATGCTTCCCCTGGCCATGGGAGGCCAAGGGAGTCTCCCCTGAGCGATGTGGTCCAGAGAAGAGGAGGAGGAAAAAAAAGGGGGAAGGCCTGTGGGACCTCCCTTGGACTAGGAGGCTTGAGGCCTCGCCGGTGGTGGTGAACCCACCATCGGAGGAAGGGGAACAGCGTACGGAGGGGAAATCACCGACGATGTTCCACCTAGAAGGCTCGGATGCTTTATGAAACAAATGAAGAAAACCAAAGCTCGTGCTAAAAGGGGAGGAAGTTACCTGGATGAAGGCTGGACTGTCTTCCCGGCGAGGCTCGACGGCAGCACTGCTCTTTGGTGGACACTCTGGTCGCGAAAGTCTTGGGGTTTCTGGGGTGAGAAAATGGCTGGGTGTCATGGGGGCCTCAAGGAGTTTTCTGGGTGCTCAAAGGAGGGAAGGATCGATGGCAAGCAGTTGGGATTATCAGCAACAGTGGCTCTTCTCTGACGTTCTCTCTGTTCTTCTCCTCCTTTTTCTCTCCATTGGTGGTTTTTCACGCTTTAAAAGGGGTGGACGACACGAAGAAGATCATGGCATCATGGGCATCATGGCTAGCAGTTGGGGAAGGAAGGAGATGGGGAGATGGTTGCGGTTGGGATCGCCGGAGATGTTGGGAGATCATCGGAATTATTTTGGTATTTCTTTAAAGTTTGTGATTGAAGAAGAAAATGAATGCATTGGACTTAACGGGCCTTGTTCTTTTTTTTTGGGCTTTTGTTTTGTTTTATTTTCTGTTTTAGGTTTTAGGGTTTTGGTTTTGTTTTAAGTTTTGATTTTTTTGGTTTTAGGTTTTTAATTAGGTTTATGATTTTGATTTTATGATTTTAATTTAGGTTATAATTACTTCGTTTTAGATTAAAATATTTTAGAATTATTGTTATTTTTTTAGGGTTTTTGTGATTAGGGTTTAGGGATTTTTAAAGTTTATTTAACTTAGGTTTTTTTTGGTTTTAATTAAACTCTTTGATTTTATGATTCAAGGTTTAGTTAATTAGCTTCAAATTTGGATTTTAATTATTTTAGTTGTTTTTAGGGTTTTCGATTTTAATTAGAGTTTTTAGTTTAAATTAGGGTTTTTGGGTTTTAATTAAAGGTTTTTTTGTTTAATTAGGGTTTTTGTATTTTAATTAGAAATTTGAGTTTAATTTAGGTTTTTTAGATCTTAATCAGGTTTTTTTAATTTAATTAGGTTTTCTTTGGATTTTAATTATGGTTTCTAGTTTAATTAGGGTTTTTTGGATTTTAATTAAAGTTTTCGGTTTAAATTAGGGTTTTTAACTTAATTAAGTGACTTTAGGGTTTTTTTTAGGGTTTTGGGTTTAATTTAGGTTTTTTTCCTTGAATTTAAATGGATTGTATATTGATTTTGACTTTAATTAGGGTTTTCACTTGATTAATTAGGATTTTAATTGTTTTTAGGTTGATTTAAGTGGATTTTATTCAATTTTGACCTTAATTAGGGTTTTCACTTGATTAATTAGGATTTTAGGTGGATTTAAGTGGATTTTATTTAATTCTGGCTTTAATTATGGTTTTATTTTGATTAATTAAGATTTTAAGTGAATTTAGGTGGATTTATCTAATTTTGGTTTTAATTATGGTTTACTTAATTAATTAGGGTTTTAAGTGGATTTAGGTGGATTTTGTTTGATTTTGGTTTTAATTAGGGTTTTACTTTGATTAAATGGGGTTTTAAATGTTTTAAATGAATTTTATTGGGTTTTGATTCTTAATTATTGGTCTTTTGCTTTGATTAGGTTAGAGTGGGCTTCTGTGGGCTTAAGTGGGCTTGAGGATTTAGGGTTTTGGTGGAGTTAGGGTGTGGGATTGGTGGTTGCAATCAGAGCATCTTCTAGAGGAGCCTGCTGCCAAGTGACTGCAAAATCGAGGTGTCTACACTACTATATCTCTCTCCCCCTTTTTGGCACAATCAAAAAGTTAACCTAAAAAATAGAAAACATCTCCCCCAATATATATAGTAAGCAACCAAGACAATATGTGGAAAATAAAATGTCAACCATAGATAAAGTCTAAAGCATTACACAAAATGTCCAAGCATCACAAAAATTTAAAGTTCCAAGCAAGTGATGTTACAACAACCATTCTAAGGAGAAGGCGGATTGATATGTTTAAGAATATCCTAGTGATATTCTTGAAGAGTGTCTTGGTATACCTCGACCCGATCACTCAGCTTCCTTATGCTTTCCGTATATTCATGATGTTGTTGGTTTTGTTGAAGCATCAAGTCAAAAATCAACTTTTGTTGTTGTAGTTGAATCTCCATCATTTGCTTTTGATGAAGATACATTTCTGACATTTGTTGTTGAAGTAGATCCAATTTCTTAGACATAATGGATTCTTCTTCTACTTCTTCTTCTGAGCTAGCATCTTCGTCTCTTTCTTGGGTTCTTGGTGGTGCAGAAGAGGAACCCTCAGGATGATTTTTAATTTTACCGTGAAGCTCGATAGATTGTTCCATTTTTGCCATAGCTTGGGTTCCTAGGGGCATAGATCTAACAGGTAGGCTTGGTTCATCATCAAGGGGAATATCATAGTTCTCAAACAAGTAGGTTAAAGGAGGACCAACAAATAACTTGGTTTTTACATGGGTCATACAATGGAAGATTACTTGACCCCAATTGACAGGAATTTGTTTGGTTATGGCATATACGACTTTGCCAGTGAGCTTGCTCAGCTCATCTTGGTGACCGTTCTTTTACACTAGATTAGCGGCCACAATATAAGCAATGAGACGAGATTGTTTGGTAAGTTTTTTAATCTTACCAGGCTTAAAAGTACTCCTAGGGTTCAAAGATATGGCTTTGTTGATTTCAGAGTAGGACAAATCTAATTCATAAATAGATAAAGTAATATCGATCCCTGATGATGGAAATTTAAACAATTGACCTAGTAACACATCATCAAAATCTATAGTATTCCCACAAATGTATGAATGGGCTAGAGAATGGGAATAGGTCATGTTGGCATAAAATTGAGACACAAGATTAGGATAATAGAGTCTATCACCGATGGAGCTTAAGAAAGGAATCAAACTCTGGAACTCAAATAATGGCTTAATGGAATCGAGTTCATGAAAAATTATCCTTCTTCTAGTGAGTACCTCTCTGTTGGCAAAACGATCTCGATGGACTTGTTCAACCTCATTATCAATAAATCGATACTTCTGGGAGTGGCTGTTAGAGACTCCCTACGTTTCCTCAGTTTGTTTCCTCTTTCCGCAAGAAGCAAGCATTTTCTTGGGGACCATTCATGACGAAGAGGGTGAGAAACTAGTAAGGAAAGAGAAAGGAAAAATTTGGGAGGATGTGGGAGGTTGGAGATGAAGAGATTCGAGGGTTGGAGAAGAGAGGGAAGGGTTTCGGTGAAGAAAATTGGTCAACCATATATCGAAAGAAATGAAAAATAACCCTAGGTTTTAGGTTTAAAATAGGTTTCACGAGTAATTTGGTATACTGAAAAAGTAATCAGTATGCCGAAATCAGTTACAGGAATTTTTGGACAACCTTTGGTACATGAATTGGTATGCCAAACATTATGATATAGGGGATTCGGTATACCATATAATTTTGGTATTCTAAAGAGCTTCGTGCAGGCAAAACTGTCAAAAAATCAGTATACCGTTCATTTTCGGTATGCCGATTTAGTAATTTTCGGTAGATACCATTGGTATTCTGAAAAGCCACAAAGTGTAAATTTTTATATTATATCTGAAAATTTGCATATTCCTAATTCCCTTCTAATGTTAATGAATTGCATTTCATCCAGGGGTTTAGTAAAAATATCAGCTAACTGTTAATCTGTAGAAATAAATTCTAATTTTATGTTATTTTCAAGTACATTATCTCTTAAGAAATGATGTCTAATTTCAATGTGCTTAGTTCTTGAGTGATGAAATGAATTTTTGGAAAAGTTAATGGCACTTGTATTATTACAATATATTGAGGTAGTTGACAAGTTTAGCTCAAAATCTTTTAATGTTTGTTTCATCCAAAGAATTTGAGCACAACAACATCCAGCTACAATGTACTCAGCCTCAGTTGTTGAAAGTTCCACGCTATTTTGTTTCTTACTAAACAAAGAGACCAAGGAATGTCCCAAAAATTCACAAGTTCCACTAGTGCTTTTTCTATTAGTCCTACACCCAGCATGATCTGCATCACTTTATCCTACTAGGTCCAAGCTAGTCTTGCAAGGGTAGAATAAACCATATCCTATAGATCCTCGTAGATATCTTAGTATTCTCTTGACTGCGGTTAGATGTGATTCCATTGGAGAGGCTTGGAATCTGGCACATAGACATACACTGAACATTATGTCTGGCCTACTAGCGGTTAAGTACAACAAAGATCCTATCATTCTTCTATACAATTTTTGATCCACTCTTTGTCCAAATTCATCCTTTTTTGATCTAGTTGATGTACTCATAGGGGTTTTAGCTATTTTGTTATTCTCCATCCCGAATTTCTTTAATAATTCATTGATATATTTCACTTGATTTATAAATATTCCTTCCTTAGTTTGTTTTATTTGAAGCCCTAGAAAGAATGATAATTCACCCATCATACTCATCTCAAAATCTTTTTGCATGATGTTTGAAAATTCACTGCATAATTTTTCATTTGTAGATCCAAAAATTATATCATCTACATAGATCTGGACTATCAAATGATCCTTTTCTATTTGCTTTGTGGATAAGGTTGGATCTATTGCACCAACTATAAAATCATGATCAATCAAGTATTTTCTTAATCTTTCGTACCAAGCCCTTGGTGCTTGTTTTAATCCATAGAGTACCTTATTCAACCTATAAACATGATCTGGACAGGTCTCATTTTCAAATCCCAAAGGTTGCTTAACATAGACTTCTTCTTCTAAGAATCCATTTAAGAATGCACTCTTGACATCCATTTGGAACAACTTAAAACCTACATGGCTAGCATAGGCCAAAAGCATCCTAATTGATTCTAATTTAGCTATAAGAGCATATGTTTCATCGAAATCTATTCCCTCCTCCTGGTTGTATCCTTGTGCCATTAATCGTGCCTTATTTCTAACTACGTTTCCTAATTCATCTAGTTTATTTCTAAATACCCATTTAGTTCCAATTATTTGGTGATTTTCTGGTATAGGAACTAATTCTCATACATTTTTTCTCACGAATTGATTAATTCCTTGTGCATGGCATTAATCCAAAATTCATCGTTATAGGCATCATTTACATTTTTTGGTTCAATGGATGATACAATGGCATAAGTTGCACAACCATGATCAAAATTAGATCGTGTTTGGGTTCCTTTGGAAGTTTCACCAATGATGAGTTCCTTGGGATGTCTACACACGTATTGCCAATCCTTATGACTAGGTTGTTCATCTTTAAGTTTTACTTCCTTATTTTGGTTTTCCAATGTGTTTTCATTTATTTCTTAATCATCATCAATATCTATATTTATTGTTTTAGTTTCATTATTTTCTTCAAAATTTGCATGCATTGATTCTTCCATTATTAGTATTCTTTTATTATATAATCTATAAGCCTTGCTTTTAGAGGAATATCCAAAGAATATTTCCTCGTCAGCTTTTGGATCGAACTTATCCAGATTGTCCTTAGTGTTTAAAATAAAGCATTTGCACCCAAAAACTTTAAAGTAGGAGACTCTAGGGGTCTTGCAAAACCAAAGCTCGAATGGAGTTTTATTTAAAATTGGTCGAATCAATACTCGGTTCAAGATATAACAGGAAGTATTTACAGCTTCGGCCCAAAAATGCTTTGGCAAATTTCATTCACAAAATATGATCCTAGTCATTTCTTGAAGTGTTATATTTTTTCTTTCAACAACAACATTTTGTTGAGGGATTCTTGGAGAGGAAAAACTGTGTTCAAAATCATTTATTTCACAAAAACTATCAAATTCATCATTTTCAAATTCCCCACTATGATCACTTCTTATTTTAATGATTTTTAAACCTTTTTCATTTTGAACCCTTTTGCAAAACTTTTGAAATTCTTTGAAAATGTCACTTTTGTTTGATAAGAAAATAACGTAAGTAAAACGTAAAAAATCATTAATAATGACAAAAACATATCTTTTACTACTTAGACTTAGTGTTCTACTAGACCCAAACAAATCCATATGAATTAGTTCTAGTGGTTTGGTAGTAGAAATCATATTTTTTATTTTGAAAGAAGATTTAGTTTGTTTTCCAAACTGACATGCATCGCATAATTTGTCCTTTTTAAAATGAATTTTAGGCAGCCCTATCACAAGATCACTTTTGGACAATTTTGATAGTTGACCCATATTGGCATGGCCAAGTCTTTTATGCCATAACCAATGTTCATCATTTGCAGAAGCAAGGCAAGATAGAGTCGTATTAGGTTTATATGAAATTTTTATTTTTTAAACATTATTTCTTCTTTTTCCAATAAATATGATTTCATTAGTTTTAGAATCTATTATTGTACATTCATGTTTATCAAACATTACCTTATAACCTATATCACACAATTGGCTTATACTAATCAGGTTATGCTTAAGACCATCTACAAACAAAATATTTTCAATAGAAGGATTTTGAGAGTTACCTACATTTCTTATTCCCACTATCCTTCCTTTTGCATTATCACCAAATGCGACGACTCCGTCTTCTTTGGTGCTCAATGTATATAGGAGCATATGATCTCCTATCATATAGCAGGAGCATCCATTGTCTAGAATCCACTTGGAGTTCATGATTTTCCTGCATCATAGGATGCAAGCAAGGTCTTAGGTACCCACATCATTTTTGGTTTCCCTTCTATTTTATTAATTTTAGTTTGATTTTTTCAGTCCACTTTGTCTGTCTTTTTACAACAAAGATATACTTTTCATTTGTGGTTGCCCTTATAAATCGATTTTCATAGGGATGTCATTAAATTTAGAATACCCAATTCTATGTTTGTTAAGAGAATTTCTTTGACTTGAGAGGATTTTATCTAGGTTTTCCTTCCCTTTTCTAAATTTTGTTACAATATTAAGTAAGTCATTGCAGTTGATTTTCAATGTGGTAATATCTTTTTCTAAATATTTTATGTTAAATTTCATATGGTTAACTTCTTGCTTTAGTTCAATGTTTTTCTGATTTAGTTATCATTTTCATCAAGCAAGATTTTACCTTCACTAATGAGTTTCTCATTTTCATTGGTAAGCTTTTCATGTTTTGATTTTGGCTTTTGTTTTCGACTTTTAGAGTTTTGTATTTTTCATATAGTTCATTAAAAGCCTCTAGGAGTTCCTCCATGTTGATGTCTTCCATGTTAAAGGAAGAGCCAATTTTACTAGCTTGTGCCATGAAGCACATGTTGGCTTTTTCATTTTCTGAGGCAGAGTCCTCATCAAAGGATGAGTCACTCTCATCCCATGTGGTTTGGAGGATTTTTTTCTTGAAAGGCCTTTCATTCTTTTTATTTATTTTCATTCTTAAGAGAGGAAAATCTCTTTTAAGATGTCCTAGTTTATTGCATTTTAAACATAATGGTGGATCATCATTTTCTTTATTTTTATCTTGATGTTTGTTTAATTTTTTCTGAAATTTTCCTTTCTTGATGAATTTCTTGAATTTTCTTGTTAATAGTGTGATGTCTTCATCTTCATCTTTGGACTCTTCTGTAACAAGAGTAACTTTTAATGCGAAGTTCTTTTTTTTAGAGTTTTCAATTTCTTCTTTTTCTTTTGCCTTTTCTTTTAATTGGACTTCATAGGAAGTTAGGTTTCCTATTAAATCTTCTAGGGAATATGTTGATAAGTCCTTAGCTTCTTCTATGGTAGTGGTTTTCTTTTCCCATTTAGGGGTAAGAGACCGAAGGATTTTCCTCACTAATTCACTTTGAGAGTAGTCCATGCCAAGGGATTGTAGGTTGTTAGTTATCTCATTAAACCTAGTGAACATTTCACTTATGGGTTCATTATCTTTCATTTTAAATGGTTCAAACATGTGAACAAACATGTTTATTTTTGTTTCTTTAACTTGGTTAGTTCCTTCATGAGTGACGTCTAAAATATGCTAAGCTTCATGGGAACTCTTGCAATTTGAAATCTTATTAAATTGTTCTTTGCTAACAGCACAAAATAATATGTTTAATCCTTTAGCATCTAATTGGGCTAGGGTTTTTTCTTCATTACTCCATTCTCTAAAAGATGTGGAGCTCAAGGTAAAGCCATTTATTACTACATCACATAATTCGAAATTTATTGATTTCAGATATATGATTATTCTACATTTCCAATAACTGTAATTCATTCCATTAAAAAATGGTGACCTATTAATACTTTGTCCCTTCACAATATTATTCTTAAACTATAAAAAAGACATATATTCTAGTAGACAATTAATCTAACTCTAGAAAACTTTGCTCTGATACAACTTGTAGGATCAAGTGGCTTCTCTAGAGAGGGTGAATAGAGAATTTTAATTTAATTATTTACTTTTTCAAATTTAGTTTGAGTTAAAGAATATGAGGTGTTTTAATCAATTAAAACAAGCGACAACTATAAGATCATATAGATTTGAAAGTAAAACTATTTGCATGCACAGAAAGGAGATGAGAGAAATTGAATACTTATGCAATTTATAGTGGTTCGATCAAAATTCTGACCTAGTCCACTCCTCAAGATACTCTTGAGATTTTTCCTTATACTTTTAAAATAAACACTTACTCGTGTTGGCTATCCCACCAACTCAATCATTGCTCCTTCTACTTCTCGTACTCTAAGAAGCTAGAGCTCCTTCTTGCAGCTTTACAACAAACGAATTCTCTTTCACAAAGCGCTTTGGATTGAGATTACAACATAGGGCTTGTGGAGAGAAATTTAGGACAAGGATAGAGCACAATTCTCAAGGATTACAAGTATATCGATATGTGTGTCCTATCAAGGCTTATGAGGGTCCTATTTATAGCCAGAGGACCACAAAAAGATGTGTCTAATGGCCATAAAAACGGTCATAAACGGCTAGTCCATCGGTATGCCATTTTGACCTTTGGAAGGCCATTTGCATCTTCAAACTGCAACTCACGAGCAATTCGGTATACCCGAATTATTTCAGTATGTCGAATCCTCCTGATTCGGTATACTGTTTTAGTATGGTATGCCGTTTTGTCTTCAGCATTATCTTCACATTCCTTTTCGGAGTTCCATTGCTTGTGCCGTTTCTTCCTGATTCGGTATTCCGATTTTCCTCTAGTATACCATTTTTTATCCTTTCATCTTCGCTTCAAAATGCCGATGCTTGTGTCGTTTCTTGCTGATTCAGTATACCGATTTGATTCAGTTTTCCAAAATAGCTCTTCTTTTATTTTTCAACAAATTTTCTAAGTAAAACTTTACATATTCATTTTACAACCTATTACATGCAATTTACATGACTCGAATAATTACAATTCTTCAATCTTTTTCTTTTCATGAAAACATACACAAAGAGTTATTAGTCCAAGTGTTATCATCAAAACATAATATATTCTCAACACTAACAATATCAACAATGACAGCAACCCCAATACCAGCAGCCTCCCACTCACCCAGTGTACACCCAACAAGAGCAATAATAAGGGCAACAACAATATTGGAAGGGCAACCATGCCATCCCTCCATTGCAAAGCTACCACAAAGCTTAAGGGCAAAAACAGGAGCCACTCCTAACACAACTCAACCATGCTTTCAAAATGCTGGAAAGGAGTGGAGATCTATTGCGTAACTATTCAACGATCCACAAGAAGGTTGAGGAAGAGAAATCGATAATCCCCACGCTGGTCACTATTGGGTATGCGCAAATAGACTCTAAGGATGAGGAGGAGATTGGCACGTCGACATTGGACTTAAACGAATTCTAGGAAAATACAATGGGTGAACCGGTCTACGATGAGTACAATGACCCAAATTATGGCAGTTGGGATAGGCAGGAGGTCCAAGGGATCCTAAACAAAAGCATCATGGCCTACATCAAAAAAGAGCCACCTTCAATGTAACACCCGAGTACTACACAACAGTACAGGAACTACCCAAGTACTGCTAAAGAAAATAAATAGCTAAATAAATTAAATTAGAGCTAAACACCCAGATCTGTGTGCGGCAAACGTGGCTCGAAAAGATGCACCAGACTAGAACTGCTCCTACACCTTAGCACCTGAAACAAGGGGACAAGAAAACACACGCGTGAGTGACAGGAATGTCACCCAGTACGTGCCCCAAAAACAGTGCTAAAAGCCAAAGAAAACCATTGCTA
>JAMKQA010012926.1:0-21951 GCA_024699735.1 Posidonia australis
ATGTCGATGATAAGTCAATAATATTGCAGAAGAAGAAATCTTATTCTGATCAGTAAGAGCTAGCACGTTATCCCTTATCTCTATGACATTTGACTTCCGGTGAGGTGCTTGGTCCTGAAGGGTATCCAATAATTTGGCTATCTCTAAAAAACAAGAAAAAAGAGCTGGTCTTTTCATTTCAAGGTTCCATCTGCCAACACTATCTCTTCTAGGATAGGTCCACCTAATCAGTGAACTAGCAAACCTGTAGGCTGTTGGACTTTGGTAAATCAATAAAAGGAGTTCAACAGCTAGTATTGGAATTCAAACCACAAAACCGCACCCCACCCCCGATCCCCTCCCCCCCCCCCCCGCCCGTTGCCCAACGAAAACTTTAATTTTCTAAATAATCTCCTTTAATCTTCAATAGAGAATTTTGTTTATTAATTCATAATATTTCTAATTAGCTGATTTGCAGATGTCTTGCAAAACAAGTGCACACACACATATAAATGGGCCTAATAAATTTAGGTTTAGGTAACCTAATGAATAATGTCACAATTCTCTTCACAAAATAGGCTAAGAGAAACAAATATCTCCAAACTAAGTCGTCTTATTACCAGTTTCCTTGTTGGATGATGATAAGTTTTTTTTTTTAATGAAAGGGATGATAATAAATTAGATAAGGAAAAAATAAACTTTCAACAAGCACTTTTGTTGTTATACTATAATAATGTTACCTTAGCTATCATTTATAACTAAAATATTGCTCAGAAATTGTAAATTATGACAGTTTAATTGCTTAGACAGGCCATCTCAATAAGTCTTGTTAAGTCTGTAAGTAACTTGAGGAAATTTCCTACAATTTCAAGAGAAGAACTAGTTCTTTTTCAGTTCTTTCAATATCCCCAACTCCAACCAGTTTACAGAAGATCTCAGGAAGGTGAAGGAAAAATGTAATTGTGTAGAAAGCTTAGAAAATATGTCATATAGATGTTTCCTGGGAAACTAAAGCTCCTTCAATAGGCTGGCATGATTACATATCACAGTGATGAATTTCTTTCGGATGTGGGCATAATAAATTCAAAACAGAGAACTGTTTTGTAACTTTCATTACACTTGGTTGTCGTAGGGTCCTGCCTTCTTTAACGAAGAAAATTCCAATAGCATGTAAAAAAATAGGTTTATCAGCCTTCTATTTGCAGGCAAACAAGAAGCCAATCCAAGATTCTCCTTCTTTTATAGTATCAACAATAAAGCCGAGTCATGGACCCTTAAAGTTGCAATTACAAAAGTTCTCCTAGAAAGATTTATACAATTTGAATATTGTGACCCACAACTTTCATCATGGTTGGGAACGATTCCAAATTTGAGTTCTATGTCAGTTTTTGTTGTGTTCCGAGGATGAATGGGCATAGCAGAAGTAAACACAAGAACAAGAAGACAATCGCAAACACAATGATTTACATAGTTCGATCATTAACACATTGATGTACGTCCATGAGAGGAGATAAGGAATCCACTAACAACAAAGTATGAGAGTACAAATTATGTAGGGAGAAGAGTAGGCAGGAGGAGGAAATCCAAACCCTACTACATCCAAAAAGAGAAGAAGAATAGGAGTGAACTCTCTATTCTAGAAGAACTCTTTCAAAAGACTCTTGAGACTGTCGTGCATTTATCTTCTATGCCTTGGAGATAGGAATATATCTGTATTTATAGATCTTCCATTTTTAGATTTGGTCTATGTTAGAAATAGTGAGTTGTAGATCTACTGTAAATCTCGAGGCTAAATATCGCAGAAGATTTGCAAACACGAATCACAGAGTCAAATATAGAATAGATCTACAACCACAGATCTCGACATTAATATTTGACCAATCATTAGTTGGTCGATCGGTCGGTTCGACAATTGGTTGTCGATCAGTCGATAGGGATTGAAAGCCCCACAGATTGAGCTAACTGATTCATCAAGTTTCAGGCCATCAACCGTTTTCTTCAGTAGAACAAGTACACTCTTATGCTTGCTCACTTACACTTCTTTGTCTACCATATTATAAGAGAAAGCACAAGTTTGTTAAAGTAAATAGATCTTTATATTGATCTTTGGGTTATCTATTTATTAAGTTTCTTATAAATTAAGTATAATTCTGCTATATATAGGAGAATGTCCTTCTTTGTTTAACATATAATATAGAATTCTACTTTTCCCTCAACATGGTATCTAGAACATAGGTTCAAAAACAAAAACCGTAACCCACCTCTTCCTTGTCCTTTCCTCCCATCGCCATTGTTGAAGCTAGCAGTCAATGCTGTCACCAACTGCAGCAGCAGTCCAGTCGCCAACCAGCCCCTTTTCTCAGTCCAAGCACCTCCTCTCAACATGTTAGTCCTTCCTTTTCCCTTCGACGGCTCTTGCAGCCTTTGCCGTCAATCAGGCATGTATTTTTAGGTTTTCATCTCTTTTCTCCCTAGATCTATATGCTGTGTGGGCATATTTGTAGTATGTATGTGCTAGGACAACCCTATTATACTACCTTTATGTGCTATCTGACGTGATCAGATCGTGTTCTTCAGTTTCTGCTGTGTTTTTACATTGATCTAACTTGATCAGACTTAGTTCTACCTAATTGTCTACTCAGACTCTTGTTCTATGGCCTGCTCTTCATCCTTTAATCCTCAAGACATGTGGATTCGTCACTTGAGTGGTACTTTTGTAAAGTTGAATGGTAAAAATTATCTGCTTCGGTCAAAATCCTTTCAAGTTTTCCTTGATATACATTAGAAATTCAACATGTTACTCATGATCCACTTAATGTTAAAGATCAATCATATGATGACTAGTTTGCAAATGATTACAGGATAATTGTTTCCCTTGTGAATACTATGGAAGAGTTAATAGCTCGTGGCATCATGATGTTTAATCCAGCAACGAAAATATGGGACACATTGAAGAACGCCTATGAGTATGTGAAAAATATCTCCTATGTAGCAATGATTTATAAGCAGATCTTTACACTACAACAAGGAGATTAGACTACTCAGGAGTTGTATACCTTGCTATGGGCTTTGTTGGATGTGTTGAAGGTTTATTGACCTTTTGTTGCTGTTATTATTAAGATGCATGGATATCGTAAAGAACTTACAATGGCCAAATTTATGTCTATTCTTAAACTAGAAATCATATCTCAGATCCGTAGGCAGATCCTTGGTGGTGACATTATAACTTCATTGTCAACGACTCTCTTTCAAGTACTACGTATCTCCACTAGTACTCCGATGCCATGCATAGATTAGTCCACATTATTTAGTAGTGGTTATGGCTGTGGTAGTGGTTGAGGCCATGGACGTGATTTCGGGGAAGGACATGGTGCGAGTCGTGGCAACGACAAGTGTGAGCATTATGGTCGTACTAATCCTGTATCTAAAAAATGCCAGGACAAATTTGACAAGCTTAAGTGGACTCAGCATACTACTATTTCTTCAACTTCTTCACCAAACTCTGTAGTTGTAATAGAGAAAGTGATCATTACTAAGGAGGAATATGACCAATTAGTTCAGTCTTCGACAGCTTCAACCACCACTCATGCCACTTCATCAGGTATGCCATCACTATTTAC
Source organism: Posidonia australis (assembly GCA_024699735.1). Classification (NCBI taxonomy): domain Eukaryota; kingdom Viridiplantae; phylum Streptophyta; class Magnoliopsida; order Alismatales; family Posidoniaceae; genus Posidonia; species Posidonia australis. The sequence continues at coordinate 3,600 of JAMKQA010012926.1, forward strand.
ATCCTCTGGTGGAGATTAGATTGTGGATTCAAGTGTATCAAAACACATGTTGAGTTCAACATAGTTATTTTCTTCCTTGTTATCTTCTATATCACGTGTGACCATTGCCAATGGAGCCTGCTCCACTGTCTTTAGTCTAGGGGCAGTATCTCTTCCAGATAATTTAACCGTTTGTGACGTTCTCTATGCCCCAAAAAAGCTTATTTTCTATCAATGAGATTACAAAAAAACTTCAATGCGTCGTAACCTTTTCCCCTTTTTATATTCTTTTTCAGGACCAGCAAACCAGGAGGTAGATTGGTTTGGGTCCTGAAAAGGGTGGCCTATATCGTCTTCAGAGCAAAGGTCGTACAACTAATTCTATTTATACATCTATATCTACTAAGCAGCTTTACTTATGACATTGTCACTTGAAACATCCTTCCATGGATTAGCTGAAGAATGTCTACATTGTTGCTTGGAACATCCTTCCATAGATCAGCTAAAGAGTGTCTTACCTGTTTCATCATCTTATAGTTATTTTCATTGTGGATCATGTCAACTTGGGAAACACACACGGTCCTCTTATCCATGTTGCTAACAAAACAACGTGATGTTCCTCTAAAGCTTGTTCATTCATATGTTTGGGGGCCGTATTATGTTGCATCTGTGTCTAATTTTGTTATTTTGTTGTTTTTATTGATGACTTCTGTTAGATGACTTGGGTCTATTTCATTAAAGATAGGACTCAAGTTATTGATGTTATAAAAAAAATTCAATGAAATTAAAACATAATTGTCTAAGCCTAAGCCATTGTGCGTTTTTCGTACTGATAATGTCCTTGAATATATGCAACGTGATGTCTCAATACTTTGTGAAGCTCAAGGGGTTATTCACCAGACTTCCTATCCTTGGACATCTCAATAGAATGATATTACTGAACGTAAACTTTGTCATCTATTGGATGTCACCCACACTCTCATGACGTAGATGAAGGTACCAAATTTTTTGTGAGTGGATGCAACATTCACTGTCTATTATTTTGTCAAGAGAATGTCTTCCTTTGTTTACAATCAAGTTCCTTATTATCTTCTATTCCCTTAGAAACCGTTGTTGCGTCTTCCTCCTAGAGTTTTTGGTTGTTTGTGTTTTGTCTAGGACACTCATCATAATCTCAACAAACTCTTACCACATTCCATTCAGAGTATGTTTGTTGCATATTCTCGAATCTAAAAAGGATATCACAGTTTTAATTAAGTAGAAAATATTATGTCTCTGTGCATGTCATATTTTTTAAGGACACTCTCTTTACTCCCATATCTACTATTGATCTATCATTTCCTTTGCCCTCGGTTCCTTTCTTTGATGACCAAGTTGGTACGTCCTCTTCAACTGTTCCTCCTAACAAACCACTACAAGTTTACACTAGATGAAGGTGATGTACGTAGGCTACCTTTGAAGGTATTAACCATCTATTCTCAAATATAGGTTCAAATATTACCTTTTCCCCTATTGTTGCCTCTAATCTTGATATTCTCATTGTACATAGGAAAGATACTCACTCTACTATTCATCCCTTGTCTTACTTTGTTTTATATGATAAATTTCACCCTACGTTCTAGACATTTGCTTTGTTGTTGTCTTCTATTTCTATACCTAGGAATCACCAAGAGGCAATCTGTGTACCTAAATGAAGACAGGTAATGGATGAAAAAATGTCAGCCTTACAGTCTCGTGGGATGTGGAACATAGGACCTTGTTGTTGTACCATATGATATAAAAATAGTGAGTTGTCGTTGGATGATTATTGTCAAGTACAAATATGATGGTATTATTGATAGATACAAGGCTTATCTTGTTGCTCATCGATTTTTACAGAAATATGGAAATGATTACTTTGAAACTTCTCTTGTTGCTTGTTTCAACTCCATTAGAATTCTATTTTCTCTAACAGTTAATCAAAGATGGTGTCCACGAATGTGAAAAATGCATTTATTTATGGTGACTTGCAAGAACAAGTGTATATGAAATAACCTTCTCGGTACGTTACACAGAGGAAGACTCAAATTTGCAAATTGAAGAAAGTCATATATGATCTTAAGCAAAGTCTACATGCATGGTTCACAAAATTTAGCAAAGTTATTGAGCAAGTTGGGTTCAAAATGTGTAATGCAGATCACTTAGTATTTATGAGACAGACACTTAAGGATTGTGTGATTCTAGCTGTTTATAGTGATGATATCCTACTGATTAGAAGTGATAGTGCAAGAATTGAAGAGAGCTAAAAATTCTTAAAGAAACATTTTGTCATTAAAGACTTGGGTTGTTCTTGATATTTCTTAAGCATTAAGATTGCCCATGCAAGAGATAGAATAGTGTTGTCTTAAAGGAAATATATACTTAATCTACTACAAGAAATAGGAATGTTAGGCTGCAAACTAGAAAATGCTCCCGTGAATCCTAGTCTTGATCCTTGGAATGAATCATTTGAACTATTCGAAGACACAGGGAGGTACAAGCGATTGGTTGGAAAGCTAATATATCTCACTATGACACGACCACATATCACCTTTGCAGTTGGATTAATCAACCAATTTATGCATAAACACAGGTGGATTCATTGGAAAGTTTCAGTGTACATATTGGCTTACTTGAAAAATGCTCTAGGTAGAGGCTTACTCAATAGGTATCATGGATATACTAAAGTTGTCAAACACTCACATTTAGGGTATGTTAGAGACAAAGGAGATAAGAAGTTCACCTCAGACTATTATACATTTATAGGAGACAATCTAATTACATGGAGAAGCAAAAAGCAAAATATAGTGTCTTGATCTAGTGTAGAAGTTGAACACAGAGTTATGCCTTATACAACTTGAGAAATGATGTAAATAAAATCTTTTATGACAACGATTAGATTTCCTTTAGACGAATCCATGTCCATACACTACGACAATCAAATTATTATTTATATAGCCAACAATCTAGTATTTCATAAGAGAGCCGTGCACATCAATGTAGTTCTCAGCAGATAGACCACAACTCCTTATACATCTTCCTCCAATTAACTTAGAGATGTGTTTACCAAAGTTATGCTCTCTAGTCACTACGGTGTATATGTAACAAGCTAAGTGTGGTTGATTTTTATGTTCCAGTTTGAGAAAAAGTGTTAGAGTAAATGGAGCCTTATATGGATATTTGGGTCATCCATTTATTAGGTTTTTTATAGGTTAAATATGTGTTCTATATATAGGAGATTTTATTTCTTTGTTAACATATAGATATAATATAGAATTCTCCTTTTCCCTCAACAAAGCTTTCCTAATGTTGCATTTAAGTTAGAGATAATCTAGATACTTGCACTATACATAACAGTGATATTCCAGCCATGTGCAATACTGCAATTTTCCACTAATCGTTATATTTCACATAATGAATTTTGAAATAAAAACAGTAACAATTCGTGGATACAGATAATTCTTTTCTTCCAAAGTTGTTAACAATACAGAACAAAAAATGTAAGAAGAAGAATGTTTAATGCAATAGGTAGAGCAATATATAGGAAATTACCAGCATTCTTGGCCGCACGTAAGAGAAGCTCCTCAATTAAACTTTGGGCAGGATCTCCATCGGGAAACTTTTCCATGAAACTTACGACATGAGAAACTACCTCCTCATTGGTCAAATATTGATAGAGTCCATCTGAGGAGAGGACTAAAAACCGGTCGTTTGAGCCAAGTCTGTGGTGAAACAGTGAAGGGGAGGAAGATACATATGGTCGAGTGCCAATATACTCATTCCGGAACATTTTCAGTAATCCATTATTCCATTTTGGCTGCACTTAAACGAAAATACGTAAGTCATGAAAATTATAATAATTCTTGAATAAACAAACAGTGAGAAGGATATACGATCCCCTGTAGTTGTTTGCCGATGAAATGCTTTCCAAAAATATTACTGTTTGGTGTGGTGGTAAAAAACAAGATGAAACTCCCAACCTTCCACATTAATTTTCACATGTAGCAATAAGGAAGATTTTATAAGTTTATGGTCCCCGCAGGAACCCCTGATGGCACTCGGTCTTAGTTGCATGTGAACGGCAAGACATATACCTTTTAAATCCTCAAGGGAAACAAGTAGAAGATAATATTGCCACACCAAATAACATGTATACCTGTTTGAGATATCCAACACCAAACGCTCGAGTGACCTTCAAACGGCCTTTGATCTTCTCATTGACGATACAACGAGCGTCATCTGGGTGCTCTTCCTTGATCCTTTGCACTTCCTGAAGTAATTTGAAAATGGAAGAACAAAAGGAAGAATTCTCTGCATTAGCAACAGGAAGCATGACCACGAACTTCTACATAAACAACCAAAGCAGTAAAAAAAAACAGTGGTGTTCTACCAACGGCTTGATTTTTTATTTCCTATCACAGCCGTTTCCTGGCCTCTCTCTTACTAATCTATTGAACGAGGACGAATGCATAGTCAACAGCTGAAATATTTTAATCACTTAATTCATTAGTTTCTAGAAAGCTTCAGGACCAAATTAGTAGCTTTAGGCATGCGAGCGTAGTCCTAACAGGTTGAAACCGTGGTTCAGTGACTCGTGAAGATTGTCCTAAAATTTGAAAGTCTTACAGAAAAGGAAGAACAAGTTTGATATCAGAATATGAAGTAGCCAACTAATAGAATTAAAGCATTATACGATTTATCGATAACGGTTAGTTATAAAAATCTTACTTCATGGTTGCTAGTACTATGCTCAATGGACAACTGCAATGCTTCGAGTTCCATCGATAGAGCCAGTTCAGTGCTCTCTGCTCCTTCCTCCATCCCTTCGTTAACCTGTTCAACAATCCCTTCAATTACATCCACCTCGTTATTAGAATTCCCCTCCTTAATCTCGTCCGCAACCTCCGGAAGCTTACACTGGCCAACAATAGCACGGCTGTCTCCTAAATTCAACACGTAAACATCCTTATCTATGACCAACACCGCCAACACACAAGAGCCCATGAGAGCGAGCTCAGGATTGTGGTTCATTGCCGCATCTGTCAGCTCCAAGTATTCATGCTCTGTGATTTCCATTGCTCGTGACAGAGTCCCAAGGACCAAATCGTGGTCTTCTACACTACACGGTTTCATTCTCCTCTGAGATCCTCCATCAGTGGAAACTTGGTCTGCAACAACATCTCTGTTCTCTTTTGAATCATGATTCCAGTGGGGGAGCCACAGCCTAAGACCATCCTTGCCTGAGCTCCCAAACCCATTTCCCATCTTGGACATGGTACCGTCTGAAGAAAGCCGAGGCTTCGCAACGTCGCAGCCATCACCTTCGACATTGGCATGGAATTCCTTAAATGGTCTCCCGTTTCCTGAACCAACTCTCTTCATGCCATTATTCTCGACAAACACTGCTCCATGCCTTGCTTCTTGGCCTCCTTCCGACAACAACCCCTTGAGCTGATTGAATACAGCTCGATAGAGATTGCGCACGAGGAATTCAGGCGCATCGGCGCCATTGAATCCGTCGTATATCCCGACGAACAGCCAACGGTTCTCCTCCGACAAGACCACATGGACACGGTCCTCTCCCGCCTTCCCACATGCCCACTGCATACTCCCACCACCAACGCCGCCGCCTCCAACCATCATATCCCGTTCAAACTTCCGCTTGTTCCCAACGTACCTCATGGGCACAACGGAGGGCAGGCGGCTCTTCTCCGACGAAGAGCGTCGAAGGTGGTATCTCCCAGACCCACTCTTCCCACCGCTCCTCTGCTTCTTCATCTTCCCAGCATCCCCTCCATTCCTGAACCTCGCCAGCGGGGTAGAGAAAGGAACACCACCACGGAACCCAGCCCCCCGCTCGACGGGTCCAGAGAGGGATAAACCACGATCAGAATCACGAGAGGACAGCCTGAGCGGAAGGGCAGAGAAGGAGGATGAGCTCTCCAATACACACCCGGAGGAGGTGGCGTTGGCAGAGAGCGACGCGCCAGATATGACCTTGAAGGACGGGAACGAGTGACGTCGCAGCAGCCGCTGCTCTCCCACAGGCGGTGGCTGTGATGACTGGCGTGAAAAGGTAGCAGATGGCACGTAGCAGAAGGTGTGGCCCATGGCGCTCTCCTCCTTCTCGAGAATGGGCGTCCCACCCTTGATGGAAGTGGGTTGCTTGGAAGAGCAGCAGAAGTAGGACGAGGAAGAGAACCCCACACCCATCTCGAGCAGCAGAGAGTTCAGAGGGTGGTTTGGATAGATTATAATGGGAGCTTGGGAGGAATTTGGAAGTCAATGCAGTTCATCTGATGAAGGCCCAGCTGCAGTCATATCGAAGGAGTTGATTTCAGTTTTCTTCTTCTTCGTTATTTTCCATTTTTTAATAATTATTTGGATGTCGAGGATGGTTAATTTTTGCGGGTGAAGAGCAGATGAGATAGGTTGACTCAAGAGGATTGAACAGTTTTTTTTTAATGCGAATGTTATAAGAATTCGATATAATAATATTTAAATGCAACAAACATTTGGGATTGTATATTTGTATTGCAGCGGGGTGCCGATTGGGTTGTCTTTTAGGAGGAGCTTTTCGACCCAAAAGTTGAGACAGGGTTGATATTTTTGAACATGGACTGGCAAGCGCAGCCACCTACTTTTTGTTGTTTGGGTGGAGACTGGGGAAGTGGGAAGCAGCCACCACCTAACCCTGCTGTGTTGTGCGCTCATCACGGGTGCATCTTTAAATTTAAATTTAAATTTGGGCCCTATCACACCATCCTGGATTTGTTTTCCTTGTTCATCAAGGCACACAGGGGAAGGGGGTCTTTTGCATCTAACATCTCTCTCATAATAAGTAGGTTTTTATGGGTTTGTGGCTGAATAATCAAGATTTCCACATTGTCATAATTAATGGGGTCCCTGTAAGTTTCTACGAACAGCCAAGGTTCACGCTTTCCATCTCTCATTATTATTATTTTTATGATTTCATCAAAAAACATTAAATGCGGATAGTTACGAAGGAGAAGATTTTATTTCTTTTCTTTTATAACCCACACCGTCTCCTCCATGTTATCGGAAAAATGAGGACCAAACTTTAGAAATTCATCATTATTGTATCTTCTATCCAACCAAAACCTCCCCTGGAAATTTACACTTCACTATAACTTCAAATCGACAATTAGTCGAAAATTATGATACTAAAGATAAAAATAGAAAGACATTGCAAAAGTTTATTGGAAGTTGCAGGCAGCATTGGAAATAAATCCATTTAAATGGACAAAGTCAAACTGGAAGTGACCCGCCCGCAGAGGCTTGGTAGGTCCTACATTGACCATGAGTTTCTTAGCTTGTAGGCCACTTAGAGTTCACAAATATATTTTATTAGTAGGATGAGATGAGAAGAAACCATGGACCACTGAAAAAAAATCCCAACAGGGACAGAAAATCTGAACGCAAAGATCAGATCGGCTAGTTTATGGCTCATGTTTTTTTAAATTCTTCTTGGACTTTTTATTCAATTATGATTATCGCAGAACTTCACCACTGTTAAAGTGCAAAGTCTGATGCAACGATGAATTGGTGGTTTCGTTTTGCCTTCACCTTTATGTGTTCACGTCCAATGTGGTTGTAGACAACTTTTTTTTTTTTTTAATAAATATATAAAAAAGATAATTCTATAGATATTTTTATTAAATATTTATAAATACGAAAATACATATATTAGTACCTACACGGAGGTACCTAAATCTGAGATTAAAATCATCATCATTTTCTCACTCTCTAGTTCCATTTCTCTGTCCTCCTCTTCCATTGTCTCTCTCCTCTTCTTCTTTGTGGTTGCCATCCCACATATTGTGCTTGTCACCTCCTCACCTCTCTCCACCCCTTAGTGTTCCTCAAGCGCACTCCTCTTACGCCACCATCGTTGTCTCTGTCCTTCCTCCTCCTCCTCTCTTAGGCTCTTTTGTATGTTAGCGACCTCGGACTATAAAAAAAATAGGATTTTACGAAAACATTTGTCTTTATAGAATTCTTACTATTTCCTTATTAAATCCTCGTTATTACTTATAGAGAGGGCATTACGATGACTATTTATCTTCAGAAAATAAACGAGGATATATCCTCATAATGTGCTCGTTATATTATAGTAAAGATATTACGAGAAATAAAGTCCTCATAATATCTTTTCTATGTCCTCGATATTCTCTTACAATATGCTCACTAAATGTTCGCCAAATATGTGACAAATCTGTGTCATTGTAGAACTAGCGAGGACATTGAAAGAAAATGTCCTCATTATTCCTCCTTAGACAACTATATTAGCGAGGACTCTTTCTCGCAATGTCCTCGTTAGTTCTAGGTAGTAAAACAAAATAAAACAATATCATCAATAATATAGATTACTATAAATGCTAGAATAACATTCAATTACATTCACAAATAAATCAAATTACACATTCTTCTACAAATTTTATAAAAAAAATAAATTCAATTGATATTACAACATAAAGTTTTATACATCTCTTTGTTCCTAAAATTGATGATAATGCAATACTGAAATGATATATAATACAAGTCACTCAATATAATACAAGTTAAAACGATATAATACAAATCATTTTCTTCGAGAGCCAACTTACTTTTCTTTACCGTTTGAAAAAGATGCATGAATGGAACGACAATCACGTGTATACCTTTTGTAAATTTCATCATCGTGTCACTAGATAAATCAACTTCCTACTCGTCCTCGTATTTTCTGATTATAAAAAATAAACTTACAATATATTATGATTGATAATGATTATACTATAATGTTGAATTCAACATAACAATTAATGCATATCAAAAAATTTAAAACTAAATAAAACTTTACTTTTATTCCTTATTTCTGAGCATACATTTTATCTCTTATTTTATTCCTTATTTCTGAGCATATTTGGGTGCTTAAACCCTCTTGTAATGTAGTCACCATCTTTGACAACAGAGATCTGAAGAAATGCAGATCAATTGAAGCAGAAACTTGAGTTTCAGAACGATATTGTGTAGTAGAAGCCATAGAAGAACCAATAGTAAACTTTTCTGAATAGTATGAATCCAAACCACTCAGACCTTGCTTTCTTGATAAACTATCCACGTTTCTTTCTATCTAAACTTTCTTGTCAAAAGTTAGGTATTCATCGACATTGTTGACCATATATTTTTATTGGTACAAGAAGATGTACATATCCTGTAAAAACAAATATAAGTTAGTTAGAAATGATAGATGATAGAAGTGTATATTATTAAAATAACTTTAATTCTAATCATAATTACTTACAAGTACATCTTTCACACTCAAAGTTGACTAAGTCTGCTCTTATCTACTAGTGTGGGATGTAGTCCATCAATCTACTATTATAAGTTCTTTGCATAGTTTAGTCAGTTGTAACAATTAAAACGTACGTTATTAATTTAGAAGACATCTTAAATAAATTATACATTTTTGCTAATGTATATATTTATATATTGTAAGCTGCACTATAGTGTACTTGATACAACATGAGACAATATTATCAATTTTTGTTGTAAGTTTCATTTATAAGTTTGCTGTTGAAAAAAATCTATATTATCTCAAGTGTAACTTTTACTGAAGACATTGTTGCAAAGTAATTTTATTTCAGAAGAAATTATGGGTTACAAAAGAATAATGTTGGTGTAGGAAAACGATGGCTTGATTATTTTTGCTGTTGTCACTTATCACTTGGGGTTAGGACTGTTGTCACTTATCACTTGAGGTTCTCATGTTTTTTGTCATTAGCTAAGAAGCATGAATCATCCAAATTAGAAGCCATTAAATATTATACTAAGGATGTAAATGTTCCTAACAAAAATAGTGTGGAAGAGATATATTTCCCAACAGAAAGAGAGTAATTCTTCTAGTCTAAACCAATGGGTGATAACAATCTTATGTATCCTAAACCTGTGGATGGTGCCTTGATTGATATTATTGTAATTCTTTAATTTAACTTTATTTCCTCGTATCTTTGTGTGGGCTCACTAAGCAACACATTTGTTGTGCATGGCAAATAGCACAGTACCAACTAAAATTGCGAGGAAGATCACATATCAGAGCTTGACGTGTATGCATGGTCAGCAATTGTTATTATTGGTAATTCAAAGCCTTCCCTGGTTATAACTTCTCAACAGGAAGAGACCACGTGTCTCACAGGTTGCTCACATGTTGAATTTGAACGTTCTACATTCCTACATCCATCAATGCATGTTGAACTTAACCAGCGACCCAACTCATTGTGTAGCAACCACCTAGTCTCAGAAGGAAAGACCTACATGTATCGTTCTTGTGCTATCCTTCTTATTGCTTTGGGATTCGCAACGAAAAAAAAAACAATAGTAAAGCTAGCATCCTCAAAGGAAAACCTCGAAGCAAATGAAAGGAAAATGGTACCAAAACTACCAACTAAAGCATCCTCTAAGATGATATACGAGAAGACGAGATTGCTCATGGAGAAGTTGCCTAGTAACCTTGATCAGAATTCCTTGTCATAACAATACTCCTTCGCATGGTAAGCATGACCAGAGCTCATTGTCACAGCAATAGTCTTCCAACATTGTCGTCATCATCAATGATCCCAAGTTCTTCATGCCTATGCCTTCTGGTTCTTCCCAACCACACCAACTATTGTTGCTTATTCCTTCTCCAGCCTCCACTTTCATCATCATTGTCATAACTTGATTGATTTTATGATTGATTTTGTTGTATTTCTTGTTCATCAAAAGAAAAAAAGAAACCATTTAAACCTTTTTTCCAGTACTTCACTGAACTTTTCAAGTGTGTTAATGTGTTGCATGTGTCATTCTTATTTTAATATAAATTATTGTGTATTAGTAAAATGCAAAGATGTATAAGATTTTATTAATTTATCTACATATCCTCTCCATATGTAATGTCCTGCTTTTACAATGATTCCCACATCAACATCTTTGTATTATGTTGCATCTATGTATTTATGAAAAAGTGATTGATACAAGTTTGAGTTAAAAGAAGTAGCAAAAGGGTTAAACTACTTAGATACTTAATGATAAAAAGGAATTAATCTTCTCTGGTGTAATGGGGGGAAACAATGTTTGACAATGATAGATACTTAGATACATAGTGGAATTAATCTTCTATTTATGTTTCTACTTGTTTCTTAATAACAACATATTCTCTTGCAATAAAAATTACAAAGTAACTAAAGCATAATTATCAAACTGACACCAGTAGTAGCTGAAATATAAACAATATTTCTAAAGTAAATTAATATAAAAATATCTTTATCAACTTAGCCTAAAGGTCGTTGTGACTTCTTTATCCGCTCGTAGAGCAAATTTCTAACTTTTTGCTGTTTGACTTCCCTATTGTAGGTATTTTTTGGAATTCTGCATCTGTGGAAAAAAGATCATAGAGTCCATTCTACCTTGTTTTAATATTAAACAACAAGATATATGTAATTCTTGTATATACAATAATAAACACAACTTCAATTTAGTATAAACATTAATTACCTCTTTTGTGTACACCAATGCGAAGAAAATGCCATGGCTACCTGATAATCGTCGTGAGACTCAAAGACATTTTGCCAATGCATCTATCTATGTCCTATAGTAAATATCGTTCCTCCTTTTTTTAATTAATTTTATAAAAGACACATAATAGTCTTCCTTGGTACATTCAGGTGAAAGCATAAACTTACTCTGTATAAATCCAACATCATTATTAATTTAATATAGTAATTATTTAAATTAAAGATAAAGATAAATATTACTTATTACCAATAGCATATCAAACATTCTTTTCTTTTCATCCAAATGCAAATGCGACCACCAGTATTAGATGGTCGATGCGTAAGATTAAAAAGCTTTTATGATTTCTGATGAAATCTTATTACTCCTCTTGAAGTTACTGCAATTAAATCAAGTTATGTACAAAAAAAAAGTAACATGTTAACTAGTACTAAATTAAAAAGATTAATAAGTTATCCGTTAGAATCAAGCTCTAGAAAAGATCGTGGTCCTAGAGAAATTTGAGCATATCTTTCTTATTATTGTTGTTTTTATTAATTATCAATAAAATTAAACAAACGTTAGTAAGTATATTTAATATAAAGACTTAAAAATTATAATTTCATTATATTAATTACTTACTATTGTTAGAGGGTGAGGCAACTCAAGTTAAACTTGACGTATAGCACTACTCTGTCGAGTAGTATTATACCTAATCACAGGAGGGAAGGTAGAAGCCTCAACTAAAGTAGTCAAAGATATCGAACCAGTTCTAGGTGGTGACAGACTATGTGAGTGAATGAACTTAAGTAACTGAGCAGTCATGTAAGTACTAGGATCGATCCCTTGATGATTCGATGAACTATTCCACTGAATCTACTAGAGCATTGACCATCTCTACCAAATTAGACCATCTAATATCATAAATAATACATTAAAATTTTCATGTAAGATTCATGTCAAGATGAAAACCATATTTGAATTTAAACAAGTTAGTTAATGGTACTTACATGCACAAGAATGACAATAATGCTCAATAAGAAAATCATGACGAACCTGAATTAAGATTAAGTTGTTAATTTTCTATATCATCTTAATTAGTTGGTATATAACAAAATTCAGAAACAAAAATATATTGAAATAACAGATTAATGTTTCACTATCAGTATATATCTATAGAAGCAAATTAAAAAAGGTATATACCAAAGTCACAAGAAAATCTCTTTAGTCTTCGTCACTATAGTCAACACTCTCTTTTTCTTCATTGTCTTCACCATCATCTTCTACAAACATTTCATCTTCATCCTCAATTTACCACAACACTGAATTTGGTGGAATCATAGAGACTTGATCAAAAGCTTGATCTACAACTATTGGTTGTGGAGGCTCGTAATCAAGTTGATATAAGTCTTTAAACTCGTTATTAATAGCATCACCAGCTGTAGTAATGTAGGTACGTACTTTGATCTTTATCATATTGAAAGATTCATCTTTCGTCCTCTTTCTAGAAACTTGAGATATATAATAGACTTGATCTGCCTGTGAAGCTAACACAAATAGCTCGAATCTCTTTAAGTATTTAGTTGATATAACGTCTGCAATATCATGTCTGATGTTGTGTGTGATTCCATTCTTAGGGTCATACCAATAATAAAGAAACAATATCACTTTATTTGCATCGAAGTATTCCAACTCGAGGATCTCTTTTAAGATACCATAATTGTCAATATGGTCTTCTCCATAACATGATTTGTTTACCATAATACCTAAATTTTGAGTAGTTAATCTCCCATCGTATTCTTGTGTGTGAAATCGATACTCATTTGCAAAACAAGTTCCATACGACTTTACCTGAAAAATAAGACCATAAGCTAAGTCCTTTAAGAACTTTTGATTAGGATTTGGATCAAGTTGGTTGACATGATTTCTAAATCATTCAGGAAATGTCTTCTTGAATAAGTTTAAGATATCATCATCTTTTGTACTAAGACGGTCGACCATTAATTGTTCTCTAAATTACTTGTAATTGAAAATTTAGAATGTAGTAAGATAATACAATATTTCAATTTATTGAATAAATATATCGAAAAAGATAGTGAAAAATACTCAACAAAGGGTTCAACTTCATTGCAATTGTCAAGAACATATAACTCTGCAGCATCGTTTTTGCTCTGGGTCAGAAGAATTTCTTTAGTTCTTTCGTCTTTTTAAAAGGACGAGCACTAGAACAAAAGATAGAAAGTATATTATTTTCTTCCTCTACTCCCATATCATCATTCTTATATACTCGATTATGCATTGTTTCAACCTCCAGTGAGAAATATCTTAAACAAAAAAGTGGCAACTTTTTTGTAAATATATTATGTACTTATTGAACATTTTACTCTATTTTTATTTTAAAATTTTCTTTTCAAGAAAAACATGTACCTATTAAAAAATGAATAAATTTGATAAAAGTGCTCGCAATAACAAATAAAAAAAAGCTTTCTTTAGAATAACATATACCTCTCAAAAGTATACATCCATTAATATTGCACTAGTCCACCTCCTTTAGCTTCATAAGGCAAGTGGATCATGAGATGTTCTATTGAGTCAAAAAAGGTAGGTGGAAATATCTTTTCAAGATTACACAGTATGAGCAAAATATTTTCTTCTAAAGTTTCTATGTTTTTCACAGACAATTTAGAAGAGCAAATGGTTTTGAAGAATTTACTTAGATTTGTGAGTACATCTACAATGGACTTAAGCAACAAATCTCTAAATGCAAGGAGAAATAGTTTCTTCATAAATATATGACAATCATGGTTTTTCATTCCCTTGAAATTGTATTTCTTGAGATCCACAAGTTTTAATATATTCAATGCATATCTATCTGGAAATTTTAAGTTGTCGATCTACTCACACATTGCCTGATCTGATTCTTTTCGAGTGTATACTTTTTCTTAGTCATTTTAGTCTTTCCATTGATATACTCTATTAGGTGCAAGTGCTTATGACTATAAAGCAATTTCTAATCTCTACGTGCATTCTCTGTGTCATTTGTTTTGTCTTTGACATCCAATGCCATGTAGAATACATTGTCGAATATATTCTTCTTGATATGCATGACGTTTAAGTTGTGTCGAATTAAAAGTTTCGACTAATACGGTAACTCCTAGAATATACTGATCTTCATCTAATTGTGAGTATTCCAGAATTCCTCTAATGTTTGTAGACTAACATTATGCCCTAAAGTAATCTGCTCAAACTTTGATAGTCAACTAAATAATTGTTCTCTTGACAACTTAGGAGGTGAGTTTGACTATTTGACTATATTTTTCTTAAAAGCTTGTTTTTACCTTTGATATGGGTGGTCTATGGGAAGGAATTGACGATGACAGTCAAAAAAACACGGCTTATAATCATATTGAAGTTGAAATGACTTTGTGTATTCTATACAATAAGAACAATTTATTTTTGTGCTCTAATCAGACAATATCCTTAATGCAAGGAAATTACTGATAATTCAAAGTAAAACAACCTTTATATTGAAAGTTTGTCACTTGCATGTATCATATGTCTCAACTCCAGTGTCCTAAATAATCTTCAATTCGTTTATAAGAGGTCTCAAGTATACGTCAATGTGTTTTTTAGGATAATTTAGACTAGGAATGAGCAAAGACAAAATTATGTATAACCTTTTATTACACATAAAAGAAAATAGATTGTATGGTGTGATCATGACAAACTAACACAAGTAATCTTTTCCTCTACCATGTTGATTGAATCCATCACTAGAAAGATTAACAACAACATTGCAATTTTTTATAGTAAATGAAGGGAAGGATTCATCTAAGACTTGTCAACACTTTGTGTCAGAAGGATGTTCCATATTAGTGTTCTGTGTATGATTTACATATAAGTCATATTTTTTGTAGTCTCTTTGCAATAGTATAACAACTTCAGTCTTGGTGCTAAAAGGAAATAATGAAGCACCTTCTGAGGTACACTTGTTTTTGAATCACTTTTGTAATAAGACTCGTGATATTCTGGACATTTTAATTTATCTTCGTGTTTCTTGTAGTACAATATGTGATGTTTTGAGCAAGCATCAATCTTCACTTCTGTCAATCTCATCTTTCTTATCATCTTCTTTGTCTCGTAGTAGTTCTTCGACCATTCATGGTTCTTTAGTAGCATTTTTTTGATTTTACCTATTATTGCATCAAAATAGTTATCTACCATATTATAGTCGATCTTCAAAGTCCATAACTCAGACATTGCGATAACTTTGTATAATTTTTGCAACCTAACCACAATGGTATTTTCGTCTTTCTTAACAACTTATAAAATTCTTAAGATTTCCTATGTAGTGATTCATCAGTAGACGCATCAAATTTAGGACCTGTTACGTCCATCACCATATCCACAATAGGATCTGTACTAATAGGAGCAACTTTTCAATAACTTTGAAAGGCCTCTCCATCTTTAAACTAACACTTGTAATCTTCCACAAATCCTTTCTTACACAAATGTATTTCCACATCTCTTCTCAATTGTTTTTTCAGCAGTGCATAATTTTTACAAGGACATATAATTCTTCCATCTCTTTCTACAAATTCTTGAATGCCATGTAGAAAATTCATACATACTTTTTCATTCACCACTCGTATATACATCCAATCACGATGAGAAGACGTTTCTTTCTACAAAAGAAAGAAATGATAATATGTCTATATTAAAAAAACATGAAAACACTTGAAAAAGAAGGTAACTTAAGTATCACATGACAATAAAATTGATTTATGACAATGAAATAAGTCACAAATCACAACTGTCGATCAATGTTTAAGTTATTTCGAGACTTTTAATTTGGAAACCTAAGTGTCTCAAGAAAACATACTATTGTTATTAAGAAAAACTTCAATACAATGTGTTGTGGTGAATGCTACGCCTACGTACACTGATTGTAAAATCTATAACTTTAATTGTAAATAAGATGTTTGGGATTGTAAACTCCCATAACTTGAGTTGTATCTTTAAGCTATAACTAGAATTATAACTGCATTAACAATGTGTCATTGTTACAGTGGCTGAGAGAACTTCAAACTCGTCACAGGTCTCGGGTTCGAATCCTAACCCCCCTCCCCACACTCTCTAAACCGATGACAAAAAAAAGAATTATAACTGCATTATGTATCTTACCTATATTTGGCTTAGTTTTGGGCTAAAATTAAAACTTGCCATCATTTGATTTCCTTACAGTCCACGACATACTTTACACTTGTTACACTTCTTTTTGTTGCCGATACTCATAAAATTTTAAGCTCGTCATAGTTTAGACTGCGATATTGCTTTTGTTGATCCAGCTGATATAAAGGAATACATTGGCTCTCCAGCTCTTCAAGCACGTTATGAAATACTTAGATCATGCCTCCAGGAACTATTGCGTACCAGAATTCTTACGTACTCTAAGGTGTGTTAATCTACCTTATCTCATTCCTGTCTACCTTCTTGCTTCCAAATTTTTGTTCCAATGGCTTTCAAATCTGATGCAATTACAGACATGAATTGCCTGATTAGACGAAGTATACTGTGTTCTGTAGAAAACCTTTTCAAGAATATTCTTATCCCATGAAACGATTAAAACCCAATAAAGAAATATTGTATTGGCATGAAATGTAATATTCACTTGCTTGAACAAAAAGGAACTACTTGAAGTATAATAGATTAATTTATGCATCGTGAAGGCATGTGTTTTTTTAGCATGCTGCTATGTTTGCATGGGGACCAAACATCTCACTTTCAGTTTTTGACATCACTAATGATGCAGACTCACAAGCATCAGCTACAATTTCCTAACTATCTAACATTAAAAGAGAAGCTTAACCCATTGGAAATTGAGGACACCCAAGACACCATCCAAATCTTCGTACTTTTGCTTTGGAGCTGTAGAATTATCCAAGGTTGATTGATTTATTTTTCCAAATTGTGTATGCCTCTGAGTTATTATGTAATAAATTTAACAACATTGGTTGCTTGGATTCCTCTTTAAGGTTTGAGTGGAAGAATTTTGAAAAAGCTACCATTCGTCGTAGGCGTGCAAATAATTTAGATACGATACGGATATAGGTGTCATCATATCTGTATTTGTTTTCGAAATACAGATACGGATACGGATATCATACGGATAGGAAAATTGTATATCTATATCCTCAAAAAAGAGATATGGATATGGAACGGATAAAAAGTGATCGGATATGGATAAAGTTGGATATAAAGACAGATATAACGATAATTTTGCAACATATTTTGTTAATTAAAGTTAATAAAATCTTATAAGTAACAGAGTAAAATCTTTGTAAAGTAGATAAATAATTTAACAAAATTAAAATATACTCTATAGATCTTAATCTACATCATTTAGATTAGTTATATGTCGAAATCTACATCATTTAAAAACTCCTAGTATACATATTTACTCATGTACAAATTCAACAGTTTTAAAGTAAGAATCATTAGATCTCTAAGTTATAAATTTCAAAACCAAAATGTAATCTATGTATCTTAATATATATTATCTAGATTAGGTACACACCAAAATCTATATCATTTAGAAACTCATAACATATAAATCTATTCATATCAAATCTAATGATTCTTTATAAGCTATAATAAACTATAACAAGTACATGTTAAATTTAATGGTTAGGAATTTCAAAATCACTTGATTTTTTATATACAAGTATTTTAAATAGTTTTGATCATATCTAGCGATTTAAATTTTTAATCTAACGGTTAGATATAAAAAGTTATATATATATATATATATATATATATATATATA
>JAMKQA010012927.1:0-22978 GCA_024699735.1 Posidonia australis
GAGTCTGAGTGCCACCACTACCCAATGAGAGCCACCTAACGACTTGCAAGTCTTTGTAGTGGCAACTGAGTCGAAGGTGTCATCCTCCTCTGACAGGCATACAGCTTTCCAGCCAAGCTGAGGGCAACCAACATCTGAACTAAACAAGCAAACGGCCCAAATAATGAACTCATTGAGTAAGCAAGGCAATAAATGCAAATAACAAGCACTGAATCAAAGGCATGCATTTCCTAATCAGAATAGGTCATTCTAAAGTAACTGGATAAAGTCCACCATCATAATCATGATCATCATAATTTTGCTTCAATGACTTCCCCTTGTTTGCATATGGACTTCTCCAGCTAGGAATTGTTGTTGGGTACCATCAACCAGGGGCATGTCAGCTGCTCAGGGGTTAAAGAGAATAAGCAGCAAAAACACCAGCTACAGTGTAATCGAGCCAGTACCTTCGACCAGGGGCTTGTCAGCTACTCTTTGGTCAAAAGTCACATATCTTGCGCCTAACAGAACATCAATTTGCTTTGCAACCGGACTATAACCTCCAACCAGGGGCATGTAAACTGCTTTATGGAATGGAGGACTGTTTTGCAAACGATGGTCAAGTGCACATTTTCATGGAGAAGCGACATTCATAAGTGGCTCCTACAAAACGACGACCATGGTAGAACATTGCAGCCAAACAAGCATCAGGCCTGAGGCATCCTTGGCATGTCAGAAGCACTCTGAATTTGCAATGGCATTGAGCATAGACAATAGATCCTCAACTGCATCAACTGATATTCCCCACAGCGACGACGATCCAGGGTGCACTGGTACTTGAATAAGATCCCCATGGCGAACTCTTATTGGCTAAACCAGTTGTCTAGACCCCCCCAGCATTCCTCTGTTTCCTTCGTTCAGTGGCATCCTTAGCAATCCAATACCAAGGGCATGTCAGCTGCCTTTTGGTGTCACTCTTGTGTCTTCTATCCATTTCGTGTTCGTCCTCTGGGCCGTCACTGATAGCTTCTCGGTGGGCGTGTCCGCCTTTCAGCTCTCCGGACCATCTCCGCCAGCTTCTAGGATGATGTGTTTGTTCTTCTTCCCTGGGCCGTCACCGATAGCTTCTCGATGGGCGTGTTCGCCTTTCAACTCTTCGGACCATCTCCGCTAGCATCTCGGATGATGTGTTCGTTCTTCTTCCCTGGGCCGTCACCGATAGCTTCTCGGTGGGCATGTCCACCTTTCAGCTCTCCGGACCATCACCGCCAGCTTCTCGGATGATGTGTTCGTTCTTCTTCCCTCGGACCGTCACCAATAGCCTCTCGGTTGGCGAATCCGCTCCTCGGCACTCGGACCATCACTGCCAGCTTCTCTGTTGATGTGTTGATTTGTCATCTCTCCTGGATCGTCACCAACAACCTCTCGGTTGGCGAGTCCGCTCCTCAGCACTCGAAACATCGCCGCCAGCTTCTCGGTTGATGTGTTCGTTTGTCATCCTCCTGGATCGTCACCAACAGCCTTTCGGTTGACGAGTCCGCTCCTCCCTCTCGGGCCATCACCGCTAGCTTCTCGGTTGATGCGCTCGTTTCTCTTCCCTGGACCGTCACCAACAGCCTCTCGGTCGGCAAGTCTGCTCCTCGGCACTCGGACCATCACTGCCTGTTTCTCGGTTGATGTGTTCATTTGTCATCCCTCCTGGTCCATCACCAACAGCCTCTCAGTCGATGAGTCTGCTCCTCAGCACTCGGACCATCACCGCCTGCTTCTCGGTTGATGTGTTCGTTTGTCATCCCTCCTGGCCCGTCACCGACAGCCTCTTGGTCGACGAGTCTGCTCCTCGACACTCGGACCATCACTGCCTGCTTCTCAGTTGATGTGTTCGTTTGTCATCGCTCTTGGACCGTCACCGACAGCCTCTCAGTTGGCGAGTCCGCTACTCGACACTCGGACCATCACTACTAGCTTCTCGGTTGATGTGTTCGTTTGTCATCCTCCTGTATCGTCACCGATAGCCTCTCAGTTGGTGAATCTGCTCCTTGGCACTCGGACCATCACCGCCAGCTTCTCGGTTGATGTGTTCGTTTGTCCTCCCTATTGGGCCATCACCGCCAGCTTCTCAGTTGATGCGCCCATTTGTCCTCCCTCTCAGGCCATCACCACCAGCTTCTCGGTTGATATGCTTGTTTGTCCTCCTCTCCTGACCATCACCGCCTGCTTCTCGGTTGATGCGTTTGTTTGTCTCCTTCCCAAATCAGCACCGCCAGCTTCTCGGTTGGCTGACTCGCCTTTTTTGCTTTGTCTTCTCCAACCCAGGCGGATAGGATTCAGGCATTTCTCCTTGCCTTTGTGATCCAATTCGGGCGGATGGGATTGGGTCCTATCCAGGCGGATAGGATTAAGGCGTGCTCCTTGCCTCTGAGATCTAATCTAGGCGGATGGGATCAAGGCGTGCTCCTTGCCTCTGAGATCTAATCCAGACAGATGGGATCGGGTCCTATCCAGGCGGATAGGATTGAGGCATTGCTCTTTACCTTTGAGATCCTATCCAGGTGGATAGGATTAAGGCATTCTCTTGGCCTTTGTGATCCAATCCGGGCGGATGGGATTGGGTCCTATCCAAGCGGATAGGATTGAGGCATTGCTCCTTGCCTTTGTGATCCAATCCAGGCGGATGGGATCGGGTCCTATCCAGGCAGATAGGATTAAGGCATTTCTCCTTGCCTGTGTGATCCAATCCAGGATGATGGGATCGGGTCCTACCCAGGCGGATAGGATTAAGGCATGCTCCTTGCCTATGTGATCCAATCCGGGTGGATGGGATCGGGTCCTATCCAGGCGGATAGGATTGAGGCATTGCTCCTTGCCTTTGTGATCCAATCCGGGCGGATGGGATCGGATCCTATCCCGGCGGATAGGATTAAGGCATTTCTCCTTGCCTTTGTGATCCAATCCGGGCGGATGGGATCAGATCCTATCCAGGCGGATAGGATTAAGGCATGCTCCTTGCCTTTGAAATCCTATCCAGGAGGATAGGATTAAGGTGTGCTCCTTACCTGTGTGATCCAATCCGGGCGGATGGGATCGGGCCCTATCCAAGTAGATAGGATTAAGGCATTCTCCTTGCCTTTGAGATCCAATCAAGGCGGATGGGATCGGGTCCTATCTAGGCGGATAGGATTGAGGCATTGCTCTTTGCCTTTGAGATCCTATCTAGGCGGATAGGATTAAGGCATTCTCCTAGCCTTTGTGATCCAATCCGGGTGGATAGGATCGGGTCCTATCCAAGCGGATAGGATTGAGGCATTGCTCTTTGCCTTTGAGATCCTATCTAGGCAGATAGGATGAAGGCATTTCTCCTTGCCTTTGTGATCCAATCCGGGCAGATAGGATCGGATCCTATCCAGCCGGATAGGATTAAGGCGTGCTCCATGCCTTTGAGATCCAATCCAGGCGGATGGGATCGGGTCCTATCCAGGCGGATAGGATTAAGGCATTCTCCCTTGTTTGTGTGGTCCTATCTGGGCTGATGGGATCAGATCCTATCCGGGCGGATGGGGTCCAGGCCTCCCTTCTTTTTCCCCTGTTTGGGCTATTGGATGTAGTCCGGTTGTTCCCGTCCGTGGCGTTGTCCATCTGGACAAACTTTGGTGCCCCTTTCCTCTCCGTGTTATTCCTTTCCCCTCTCTGGGCTGGTAGCCAGAACTACCCGGATGACTTCCGTGATCAGTCGCTTCCCGGTCGGCAAGCACCGTGAGCTCTGTCTGGCGCTTCTCCCGGTTGGTGTGATAGCCGGTCATATCTCTTTGGAGCTGATTGGTCGTCACCTTGTTGGAGCTTTGTTGTGCTCATAAGTTTGGCCTCAACTGTGGCGACAGGATCTCTGGCGTGGACCCCTGGTTTGAACTTTGGCTAGTGGCTGATTGTCGATGATTAACTCCTGTTTGTGGTTTCACGAGGGGTGTCTTTGTCAACCCTAAGCATCGGTCTTTGTTCTACTCGACCTCTGACCTCGCTCAGGGAGGGGCATCTGTAGACACCCCAATTTTCCCAATTTTGCAGGATAAGGATGTGGTGGCTGAGCTTAAACCTTGGTTGAATCCATTTGAGCCCATTAAAGCCCGTTAGGCCCATTTAAGCCCAATTAACTCCTTCGAGGCCCATTAAGCCCTAGTTGAGCCCATTTGGGTCCACAAGCCCATTCTAGGCCCATTTGACTCTCATTCAACTTGATTGGGCCCATTTGGTCCATTTGGACCCACCTAGGCCCACATAGGCCCATTACGCCCACATAAGCCCATGAAAGCCCAAAGCCCACAAAGGCCCGCAATGGCTCAACCCACATTCTCTCCTATTTGATATTTTTTTGCTTTCTCACCAAAATCAAGCATCTTCTTCAAAAATTAAACACTTATCAAAACAATCAAAAATTTCATTCTTCTTTTTCTTTCCCCACTGAATTCGTTTTCTTCTCATTTCCACAACAATTCAGCCTGGTCTCATCAAATCAGCTACTGAACCCACTCCACCTTCTCAGCCAGCCCGAGCCACACTAATCCAGCAAGCCCCCAAGCTACCTTAGTCGTTGGATCAACCGCCGACAACCACCGGATCGTCGTTCGTTCTGCCGGCAGCCAAGGGGATAGACCGGAGCGCGTGGGGGACAGCCGTTGGTTGTCTGCTGAGCTAGCATAACGGCGGTCGGAGTTGTTGCCATTCTGTTACGCATGGAAGTGGGTCACCATTTGTTGGGTTCACCTATAAATGGAGAAGCAGAGCTCGCAGGAGAGGGGATTCACACACAGAATTAGGGGGGCCACAATTCAGAGAGAGAGCATTTTCTTTCCACTCGCGCGAGAAGGAGAGCAGAGAGCGTGAAGTAGAGGAGCAGAGCCAGCCGCCGCTTCTCGAGCTTCGGCGACGATCTCTAGCCAGAGTACACATTGATCCTCTCTTAATTTCCTGAATTGTAGATCTCTAGGCCTTCCTCTCTCTTTCTGGAGCCGTTCCAAAAGGGACCAGAGCGATCCCTTGGCCTCCGGAGCTCCGCCATGCCCCACCGTCGCCAAACTCTGGCGATAGAGGTGGGGGGGCAATCCCGGAAGTTTCCTGGACCCCGAGCCCTCTCTCCTCCTCCTCTGGTTTTCTTGGAGCTCTCCGTGCCCCGTCGCGCCGCTCCACCGCTCTCGGCCGTCCGCATGAAGATCGTCGGAGTCCCGCTCTGGTCCCGCCGTCGCCGGAGAAGACGACGGGATCCAGAGACGCCGCGTCCACTCTTGGCCTCCCGCGCCCCTCCGATGGTCCAGACACCATACATGGCGTCCCGCAAGCGCCCCAGAGCCCTCAGGATCGTGTTGCGAGCCCCCGAGCATCCCAGCAGCGCCGCTTGCCTTAGGAAGCCACGACGACGACGGTCAGGCCTCCACCTCGCTCCACCAGCCTTCGCGCCGCTCCGGAGTGGCCCCGATGCCTCCCTTAGCCCTCGAGAAGCCTCCAAACGCCGCGCCGTAGCCCCAACTGGTCGCCTTCTTCCCCGTGGTCGTCGCTGGAGCAGCCCGACGGCGAGCGAGGTGGGGGAGGCGCTTCAGTCGTCGGAGGCCACATCCACGCCGTTGGATGTGCTCCACTTCTCCTCCTCTTGCTTCCCATGTTGTCTGATCCAATATCAGACCATGGGAAAGCCCCTTTTGGTCTCCTCTGGTGGTCGTCGACGGCGAGCTTCGTCGCCGGTGGCCACCGCTGCCTTTCTTAATTAAAAAAAATCAAAAACCTTTTGTTTTAATAAAAAATACAGAAACAATGTTTTTCTTGCATTTTTGTCCTTCTAAAATTACTTTTAGTTCCTTCTCTTGCATTTAGGTCCTACACTAATTTTTCTAAAAATGTGTCGAATAAAGTTTTAACTGAAAATATTACATTTCTTACCCTGCACTTTTAAAGTAATGTTTTCTGAGTTTAAAATTTTAATAAAAGCCCTTTAGAGTTTATAAAATGTGTTTTGCTTCAGACAAATTGCATTGATGACCCTAGATTTCCTTGGAAAGTTTCTGACAGTTCATTTTCTTTGTGAAAATTGCATGTAAGCCCTTACATTGTTTGAAAATGTTTCAGCATGCACAATTTCGCTGGTTTAATTGCATATGAGCCCCTGTGTTTTACAGAAAGCATCTAGAAAGCATGTTTTGATGTAAAAATTGCATGGAACTCCCTAAACCTCTTTTAAAACTTTCCAGAAGCATATTTTCTTGGGTAAATTGTATTTTAACCCTCCTTTTTCACTGAATTTCTTCTGCATGTTTTAATCTCAACGAAAATTACATTTTTGCCCCTAAGTTTCTTTTGATCATCCTAGAATGCTTTGTTTACTGGGTTATTTGCATTTTAGCCCCTGTACTTCATTGATATTGTTCTGCTTGCCTATTTTCAAGGGTAAAATGACCATTTTGCCCCTAAAACTTCCTGGATCATTTTTGAGCTATTTTATTTCATTTTAACCCAGATTTTGTGCTGAATTGACGTACATTGCAAGCATTAGTGGGTAAATTGCATTTTAGCCCCTAGAGAACTTCATTTTGCACTAGGGAGCATATTTGACCCTAGATTTCTTCATGCATGCATGGAATGTGTTTTCGCTGATTTGGGCTTCCGGACTTCGATTTTCCTCGGATTTGGGCTTTTTGCATAAAACCCCCTACATTCTTCAGATTTGCATTCACACCTACATTTTGCATACTTTTCACATCTTTTTGAACGGTTTTTTTTGGTCTTTTCTTCCTTCCTCGGTGCACGCTTTCTAGCTATGTTCCGAGCTTAGTCTTCTCCGTGTTTTCCCCGTTTTCCTCGATTTTCCGTAATTTTCACGGTTTTCCATCGCCCACGGGCGTACAGCAAAGCGGCATTATCCATGCCTACATTTGACCCACAGAATAACTTTTTTCCCCTTTGACTTCGATTTGGCATGATTTCAGTCATTTTCATACATGAGCATATAGAATAAGCAAGCACGCATTTAGCAGACCATTGACAGTAGGAAGCCTAGAAAGACCGAGTTTTCCCGGGCGCATAGGGGTGCCTAACCCCTTCCCCATGCGTAACCAGAATCCTTACCCTTTCTCTGGCTCGCATTCACCCTGCATTATCCATTTGGCATGGAGCATGCATTCATTGAGCATATTGTCTCACCTCTTGATTTTCTTGAGGTTCTTCTTGGCTTTCCTCGTCTTTCCATTAAAAGACTAGGTAGCGACTCCCTTTTCTTTTCTTTTATCCTATCCTTGCGCCTTCGCCATCTTGGCATGGCTGTGATCCCCTTCCCGCCTTCATCGGGTCGGGCACAGTCATAGATGCACATTTGACTCTAGAATTCTTCATACATGCATGGATGTGTTTTCCTACGTATTCTCGCTGATTTGGGATTCTGAATGTCATTTTTACTCAGATTTGGGCATTTTGCACAAAACCCCCTGGAGTTTTCGGATTTGCACTCACACTTGCATTTTGCATACTTTTCACATTTTTTGCACGGTTTTTTTCCTCGTCTTTTCTTCCTTGCTTGTTGCACGCTTTTCTAGCTTTGTTCCGAGCTTTGTTTTCTCCTCGTTTTTCCGGGTTTTCCTCGGTTTTCCGCGGTTTTCACTTGATTTGGTTTTCCATCGCCCGAGGCATACAGTAAAAGGCTTGTCAAAGCCAACATGGTCTCGAAACAAGGATTGTTTTCCCTTTTTTGATTTTCTCGGATTTATCCCAATTTATGCTATTTTGCGAGACACTTTTCGTGAATTTCATGATTTTCACGGTTTTCCTCATCGCCCAAGGGCGTACAGTAAAGCGGCATTAACAATGCCTACATTCGACCCTCAGATTAATCTTTTTCTTTCATTTCTTTTCCTTTGCTTTAATTTTGGCATGTTTTCAATCATTCCATGCACTAGCATATAAGAATAAGCAAGCATACATCTAGCAGACCATTGACAGTAGGAAACCTAGAAAGACTGAGTTTTCTCGGGCACATGGGGGTGCCTAACCCCTTCCCCGTGCGTAACCAGAATCCTTACCCGTTCTCTGGCCCTCATTCAGTTCAATCTTATCCATTAAGCATGGATCACACATGCATCTTGCATTTCATCATCTTTCTTGATTTTTCTCGTATTTTCCTGGTTTTCCTCGTCTTTCCATTAAATGACTAGGTGGCGACTCCTGTCTTATTTGTTTTGCCGTGATTTTGCCGATCCTCGTGTACTTGGTCTTTCGGGTCATGTATCGAGGCTGTCGCCGGCATGGTCACAGGAACTGGTGACTCTACTGGGAATAACCAGATTCTAGTTTTCGTTCTGGTTTCCCCACTTGTCATTGGTCTGTTTACATTTATGCTTATTTGCTTATTCTAGTTGCTTGTGCATATCTAACTGAACTTGCCTTTTTTTTCCCTTTCTTTACACTATTATTATGCCACTACACATGCACATAACCGGATACATGCTTTGTTTGTCGATACTTGCTTTTCTTCCACTTACCTGAGTACAACACAAACACATGCCATGTTTATACCTTTGCTTGACTTGTTTGGATGCAAATTGTGTGTTCTTTTTCCCTTTCGTCTAGAATTTGCCATGATTAGGAGAGTAAAGACTTGCTTGCCTCCCTATCTGGTTAAAACACACATACTCAGACAAACAATTAAGTAAGGCGAAACTAGAGACAAATGCTCATAAATTCCCTCTAGTTAAAATACACAAACTCAGTGGAACAATTAATTAGGCATAACTAAAGACGAATGCTCACAATCCCCTCCGGTTTAATAAAATGCAAGTAAAAGACATCAAAGCATATCGCATGTTTGATCATATAGGGCATGCATCTTCTCCTCTCGGTCTACCCATAGTTTGCGAAGGACGATTCTGGCAACCCGTTCTATTACTTTGGCGTAGAACGTGTTGTTAGTTTGTCCCCCTTGTCTGGGGTCGTGTCGGTGCTAGTAGAGGGTACAACTCCTTGCTACTGCAGGAGACGAGGACACCAATGCACCACTCATTCACTGCCTGAGCTTTGGCCAGGATTTAGAATGGGGACCTTACTTTCTGACCGGAGTCAAAAAGCAGAACCTATGAGTGTGTCCCATATGGTCAGCTCCATGTGGGACATGCATGGTGAGAGAGAGCATGCTAGTCGCATTCATGTGCATGTGTGCCATTCATGCCACCTTAACGAACAACTGCATAGCTAACTTATGTGCTTTTGTTCCTGTCTTATCTTCTTTTTTCTTCTCTTTCCACTGACACTTAAGATTTCTTTTTTGCCAGGAATTGAGTTCTTTGCGAATTCCTAGGTCTGAGCCTGGGGGTTCCTTTTTGTGACCTCATTCACCGAGGTATTGTTCTCGACTGTCTCTTCCAGAGCTCTCGTCGCTTTTTAACGATAGCTCCTCGTAGGCGTCATCCTTTTATCTACAATCGCAGCCCAGTCCTTACCCGTTCGCGGTCCGCCATGGCCCAGCGAACATCTGAGACTTCTGCACCAGCTGCCTTGGAGGGGTTTCCTACTGCTGCCCCTCCTCATTCCTTGACATCACTTACTCCTCCATCTCTCCATGGAGGCTTCTTCCCAGCACTTGGAGCTCCTCGCCCTCCAGTTTCGGGACACTGGTAGACCTTCACTGATCTGGAGCCCGTAGTGGAGGCAATTACTATGACTACTTCTAGGGTATCTGATCTGACAGTGCCCTGTCCTTCTGTTGATCCCCATTCACTAGACACTCAGTTTGCTGCGATTGTCTCTTCGATAGGGATTCAACCTTCATCTTCTTTGAATTTCTAGCCCCCTCTGACAACCCTGCCGCTTGCTGTTCCGGCCTTTGGTACTACTGCCAAAGGTTCCGCCACCATCCAGTCTCAGTAGCTTCTGGCCCTTGCTCAGAGGCTGCAAAACATGGCCTTTTCCTTAGATCCTACATTGACTGCGCCTATCTGTCTTGTTCCCGAGGATCCTGCTCAGCTGGCTCAAGCGCTGCACGTAGCACCAGTCACTTCACCTCTACAGTTGTCGCCACAGTTTCCTGTTGTCCCAACAACGGGCTTAGCCACTCTGCCAGTAGCATCTTATCCACAGCATGCACAACATCTTCCTATGGCAACTGGTGGTCAGCCTCTCAGGCTAACGGGAGTTCATCGGCCTCCGAACCCGACCATACCGGTTCAGCAGCTGTTGCGCCCACACACAACTGCATGCACCACACAGCATAACATCTCTTTACCCGTGCATCAGGTTCAGGCATCAACATCCACTCCACCACTAGCACACACACATGGGTACGCTGGTCATTTCTCCACAGCACTAGGTGGAGAGATGGTAGATCCGGAGGAGCACATGGGTGCCATGGACATAGCGTACGCGGGACCCACCCTGACTGCACATTCTACTTCAGCAGCAGCGCTTAACGCACTTTTTGCCAGGATGAACGACCTGGAGAAGGCTCTCAGACAAGTGTAGGGCGGGGATCGCCAGTCTTTCTCATTCTGGGACCTCTGTTACTTTCCAGAGGCGATACTCCCTCCGAACGTCGACATCCCGGAATTCAAAAAATACAACGGGAAAGGCTGTCCAATTTCGCATTTAAGGGCGTATTGTGGCAATCTCGCTCAACTTCAGGCTGACGAGCGACTTCTCATTTGCCTTTTCCAGAAGTGTCTCACCGGTCCGGCCCTGAAGTGGTTCACATCACTAGATATGGCTGCTATCAGGACCTAGAACGATTTGAGCCATGCTTTTCTGGAACAGTACTCTTTTAACCTCGACATGGTCCCAAAGCGCGAGGACCTTGTCCCAACCAAGCAGAAGCCCCACGAGCCTTTTGGGGAATACGTCGAGCACTGGCAAGCCCTCGCTTCTCAAGTGCACGATAGACCCTCTGACGAAGAGTCTATCGAAATAATCATTCGAGGAGCACAGCCAGCCATCGGGGCTTTGCTTAGCATTCAGCCCATCACCACTTTCTCGGCCTTGATTAAAGCTGGCACTCGCGTGGAGGGCTCACTCAATAGCGGATGTTTTCCTGTGCTTGCATCATTCTCTAAGCAGATGATGGCTACCGGAGGATCCAGCAACAATAATAATGGCAACAATGGATCAAACACTAGTTTCGACTGGAAGAAGGAGTCCGCTAGGAATGTCGTGGCTTATGTAGGAGCTCTGGCTATGCCAGCGAATGCGGTGAGCCCGCCAGCGCAAAATCATGTCATTTATGCACCCACATCTAGGGCTCCACGCACTACACAAATCACTACCACCACCGAGCCGGTTTACCAACCAACACCGGCTAGGCAAGGGCGCTATCCAGGGCCAAGATGACCACCACACTCTGAGATGAACCTCACTCCTCTCGTTGAGCCTCTGAGTGTCGTATTCCCTAAGGTGGTGTCGCTTCTGAAGCTCCTGGAAATCCGCCCGCCGCCAAACCCACTTCCGCAATGGTTTAAGGCGGATCTATTTTGCAGTTACCATAGAGTCGCCAGGCACTCTACTGATAACTGCTATACACTCAGGAGGGCAATTCAAAACTTAATTGACCGCAAGGTCAACACAATTAACACACAGGAGGCAGAGCCTAGGCCCGCTGCACGAACACAGCATGCATCTACATCCACCTCAGGAAATGTAGTTAACCAACCATTGCCTGAGCATGCACCGGGGACTTCGGGAGTCCGTTCTCTTTCTTCGGATGAGGTCGAGCCTTTTAATCCTTCTCGCCTCATCCATGATATTTCTGAATCCCCTTCGTATCAACTGAGTCAGTCTTTTCTTGATACTATCTATTCCACGATGAATATGATTCAGTTGACTGCTCGACCGAGGTGTGCGGCTACCAAACCCACCATGCAACCTCCCCACCAACAATCTATTTGCTAGCCAGATCAAGGCCTAATCCTGCTCACCAAATGCCAAAACCCTCATTGCCAACACCAATCCCTGTAGAGCTCAGAGCCCGTGCTCCTATGGTCATAAACCTGACACAGGACACCCATCGCATGCCCTATAGTTACACTGCCGAAATGTGCGCAGAGGTAACGCGATCGGGAAGGGTATACAAAGCCCCAACTCCAGCAAATAGAACTAGCCAACCTGTGGCCTCATCTGCCCAAGGTAGAACCAATCATCCCGGTCCAATCCCTGAGGAAACTACTACTAGAGCTAATCCTACCACCAGAATCGATGCACCAGTGGCCGATATTACCTCCCAACTAAAGAAAATCAAAGCAGACATTTCTATTTGGGACCTCATCCACAGCTCAGCTGAACATAGAGAGGCATTCCTTCGAGTTTTCCAGGCCGCTCATGTTTCCTCAACAATTCAGCCCTCCGCCTTGGAAAACATGGTCAGAATGATAGCCACGCCTGAGGTCATTTCTTTTTCCAGCTCTGAGCTTCCTCTGGCGGGGACCAATCACAATCAGACCCTATTCATCGTGGTGCAGTTCCAGAACTTCCGCATTCCACTTACGCTGGTTGATAATGGTGCCGGTTTGAACGTCTACCCCTTGCGAACCGCAAGTCAGGTGGGCTTCAAATCGGAAGACATTACTCTGGCTGTAAAGGGGATGACGACCTTTGATAACACGCACCATAATGCTTTAGGGATTTTGACCATTCTCTTGATCATTGGCCCTGCCCGTTTCGAGGTTGAATTTTATGTCGTCAACCTTGAACCATCTTCCAATCTTCTGCTTGGGCACCCTTGGCTTCACAAGCATCAGGTCATCCCCTCAACCCTCCATCGCATGATTAAATTCTGCTGGAACAATGACATCGTCGTTGTAATGGCGGAAAACCTCGAAAAGGAGAAGGTTGAGGCGGTTTCTTCAGTCTCTTCCCATATTATCCGCTTCGATTCTAGATCTTCTGATGTACTCTACCGTGTTGACCGTTTTAAACCGATCAATTTTATTCCTATTCTCGAGCGCGCCAGTCATTTGGCCTCTTATGGTAATCCCTTTTCGATGGTCGAGAACTTATGTTAGAGATGGGGGTATGAGAAAGGAGCACCTCTCGAGCGAAATGGCCAAGGAATCGCGGAACCAATCGCCACAAAAAGAAGATGCGAGTTTGAAGGATTGGGATACGAGTACAAGCCACGAGACGGATGCGCAAGGCGTCGTAAGGCCAAAAGCTCGTTATCCCTTGAGATTTAAGCAATTTTGTCAGTGCGGGATTGCTGGATCCCAATCCGAGTTTCATGCTAGCAGAATCTGAGTCAAGAGAGCCAGTCGGGGAACCAGAATGGGTGTGCATAGAGGATTACTATTCGGAGAAGGAAGTCAAAAATTCTGGAGAGGTTTCATAATCACTTGGGTCCTTGGAAATAGCTATGTTAGCACTGCCACCTCCGGAATCAATGGAGGGTCTGCCAGTTAATGCAGCAGCAGCATGGGGTGCAACAAGAGTAGAAGCAGAAACTACCGCTCCAGGGCAGCAGACAGAAGTGAGAAGGTTACAGCCATAACAGTCTGGACAAGCACTTGAGACCGCCAACACTTACTATATGGATTCCCCATCCGATGAAGTGGAGGGAAATGCTGTGGTGGCTCAAGTGGATAACATGCTCAGGGACTTAGAGGTCTTATTTCAGGAGCAGTTATCAGTACTAGCTAAGGATGCGCTCGATCAAATCAGGCGCAAGAAAGGGAACGCAATAATGGTAGAGGATACAGTGGAACAAGTAGTAACACCAGCTTAGTCTGCAATCATGACCCTAGAGGATAGCAAGCCATTGAACGCTAGACCAGAGGAATTAATCACCTATCAGCCGGGAGGCGGGTCTTGGTGGTATTACCAGACTTGGCCCCACTTGGATAGTGGGGTCCAAAAAAAAAAGATCCTGAGTTAGGCTCAGGGGAAAATCCAGGTAGCAGCACTCACATCAGTCAGACAAAGGACAGCTGCCCACTTGTTGTACAAGACATAGGTTCGAAAACAACAGAGCCGGAGGTCATTTGGGGCACCTACAAGAAGACCAGAATCACAGTGACTATTCTGAAACACCACTGAGGGCAGAATGCAGAAGAAGTGTGTGCCTTCAAAGACACAGATCCGTCATGTTAGCAGGAAGTCCTTTTGGAGCTTATTGCGTACGGAGAAAAATATGATGCAGAGGCGGAAGAAGAAAGTCACAATGTACCTGAATTCCAGCATTATGATGATGATCCCGAAGGCCCAAACCTACATGTGGAAGAAGAAACAGAGACTGTGAACATAGGCACTGAGGAAGATGTCAAAGAAGTACGCATTAGTGCCAGATATACAGCACAGGTGTAGACACCCCAATTTTCCCAATTTCTGATTTTGCAGAATGAAGATGTGGTGGCTGAGCTCTAACCCTAAGAAGGCCTATTTAGTTCATGGAAACCCATTTGGGCCCATGAAGGCCCACATAGGCCCGTTGAGCCCAATTTGAGCCCACTTAGGCACACAAGACCTGTTTAGGCCCATTTAACCTATTTGGGCCCATTTAATTCATTTTGGCCCACCTAAGCCCATTTGGGCCCATGGGGGCCCACAAGGCCCACATAGGCCCATGAAGGCCCGTGAAGCCCTCAAGGCCCTCAATGGCTCAACCTACATTTCCTCCTACTTGGTTCAGCCACCATTCAGTCTCAGTAGCTTCTGGCCCTTGCTCAGAGGCTACAGAGCATGACCTTCTCCTTGGATCCCACCCTGACTGTGCCTATTTGTCCTGTACCGGAGGATCCTGTTCTGCCTGCTCAAGTTGTTCATGTAGCACTAGTCACCACACCTCTGCGAATGTCGCCACAGCTTCCTACTGTTTCGATGACAGGCATAGCCACTCTGCTAGTAGCTTCACATCCACAGCATGCACAGCATCTTCCTCCGGCATCTGGTGGTTAGCCTCTCGAGCTGGCAGGAGTTCATCAGCCTCCGAACCCGACCATACCAATTCAGCAGCTGTTGCTCTAGCACACAACTACATGCACCACACACTATAACATCTCTTTACCCGTGCATCAGGTTCAGGCATCCGCATACACTCCACCACTTGCACACACGCACGGGTACGCTGGTCATCATGCCACAGCACCAGGTGGTGAGATGATAGACCTGGAGGAGCACATGGGTGCTTTGGATACAGCGTACGTGGGACCCGCCCCGGCTGCACACTCGATATCAGCAGCAACGCCTAATGCACTTTGCACCAGGATGAATGACCTAGAGAAGGCTCTCCGACAAGTGCAGGGCGGGGACCTCCAGTCTTTCTCATTTCGGGACCTCTGCTACTTTCAAGAGGCGATTCTCCCACCGAACTTCCATATCCCGGAGTTTGAGAAATACAATGGGAAAGGCTACCCTATTTCGCATCTGAGGGCGTATTGTGGCGATCTCGCTCAGCTCTAGGCTGACGAGCGACTTCTTATTTGCCTTTTCCAGAAGAGTCTCACCGGTCCAGCTCTGAAGTGGTTCACATCGCTAGATATGGCCACGATCAAGACTTTGAACGATCTGAGTCAAGCTTTTCTAGAGCAGTACTCTTTTAATCTCGACATGGTCCCAAAGCGCGAGGACCTCGTCGCAACCAAGCAAAAGCCCCACGAGCCATTCAAGGAGTACGTCGAGCGCTGGCAAGCCCTCGCTTCTCAAGTACGCGATAGACCCTCTGATGAGGTGTCTATCGAAATCATTATTCGAGGAGCACAGCCAGCCACTGGGGCCCTACTGAGCATTCAGCCTGTCACCACTTTCTCTGCCCTGATTAAAGCTGGCACCCGCGTAGAAGGTTCACTCAATAGCGGAAGCTTCCCTGCACTTGCAGCATTTGCCAAGCAAACGATGGCTTCTTCTGGATCCAGTAACACTAACAATGGCCACAACGGACCTAACACTAGATTTGATAGGAAGAAGGAGTCAGCTACGAATGTTGTGGCGTATGTGGGAGCTCCTACTATGCCAGCAAACGTGGTGAACCCACCAGCTTGTAATCAGGTCATTTATGCACCTACACCAAGGGCACTACGCACTTCACAGATCACAACCACCACTGAACCAGTCCACCAGCCAGCACCGGCAAGGCAAGGGCGTAACTCAGGATCCAAGCGACCTCCACGCTCTGAGAGGGACTACACTCCTCTGGTTGATCCTTTGAGTGTCATTTTGCCTAAAATAGCGTCACTACTAAGGCTTCCGGAAATCCGCCCGCCACCGAATCCACTTCCTCTGTGGTTTAAGGCAGATTTATTCTGTAATTTCCATAGAACCGCCGGGCATTCTACGGACAACTGCTATACACTCCGGAACGCTATTCAGGATTTGATTGACCATAAGGTCATCACCCTCAACACTCAGGAGGTAGAACCTAGGCCCACTACACGAACACCGCACGCATCTGCATCCACATCAGGCAACATAGTCAGCCAATCCCTGCCTGAGCATGCACCAGAAACTTCGGGAGTCCATTCCCTTTCTTCGGATGAGGTCGAGCCTTTTGATCCTTCTTGCCTCATCCATGATGTTTCTGAGCCCATTTCTTATCAAATGAGTCAATCTTTCCATGATAGTGTCAATTCTTCTGTGAGCATGATTCAGTTGACTGCTCGTCCAAGGCGTGCGGCTGCCAAATCCACTGTGTAATCCGCCCCACCAACAGTCCGTTTGTTAGCTAAACCCAGGCAAAACCCGGCCCACCAAAAGCCAGAACCCTCTTTGCCACTACCAATCCCTAAAGAGTTAAGAGCCCGTGCTCCTGTGGTTATCAACCTGACACAGGACACCCACCGCATGCCCTACAGTTACACCGCCGAAATGTGCGCAGAGGTAACACGGTCGGGAAGGGTATACAAGGCCCCAGCCCCAGCAAATAAGATTAGTCAGCCTGTGGCCTCATCTACCCAAGTTAGAGCTAGCATTCCTGGTCCAAACCCTGAAGAGACCACCACCAGAGCTAATCCTACCACCAAAACCGATCCACCAGCAGCCGACATTACCGCCCAACTAAAGAAAATCAAGGCAGATATTTCCATCTGGGACCTTATTCACACCTCGGCTGAACATAGGGAGGCATTTCTCCAAGTCTTCCAGGCTGCCCATGTTTCCTAAAAAATACAACCCTCTGCCTTGGAAAACATGGTGGGAATGATAGCTGCACCTGAGGTCATCTCCTTCTCCAACTCTGAGCTTCCTTCGGCAGGGACATATCATAATCAGCCCCTATTCATTGTGGTGCAGTACTAGAGTTTCCACATTCCACTTACATTGGTTGATAATGGTGCCGGTTTGAACGTCTGCCCCTTGCAAACTGCAAGTCAGGTGGGCTTCAAATCGGAGGACATTACTCTGACTGTAAATGGAATGACGGCCTTTGATAACACGCACCATGATGCTTTAGGGATTCTAGTTATTCCTCTGATCATTGGCCCTGCCCGTTTCGAGGTTGAGTTTTACGTCGTTGACCTCGAACCATCCTTTAATCATCTGCTTGGGCGCCCTTGGCTCCACAAGCATCAGGTCATCCCCTCAACCCTCCATCGCATGATAAAATTCCGTTGGAACAATGAAACTGTCGTTGTAATGGTGGAAAACCTCGAAAAGGATAAGGTTGAGGCGGTTTCTTCAGTCTCTTCCCATACTATACACTTTGATTCTAGGCCCTCTGATTTACTCTACCGTGTTGACTGTTTTGAATCGGTCAACTTCCTTCCTATTCTCAAGCGTGCCAGTCATTTGGCCGCTTTCGGCAATCCCTTTTTGATGGTCGAGAATCTATGCCAAAGATGGGGTATGAGAAAGGAGCACCTCTCCGGCAGAATGGCCAGGGAATCGCAGAACCAATAGCCACGGAAAGAAGACGTGATTTTGAAGGATTGGGATACAAGCGCAAGTTGCAAGACGGATGCGCAAGGCGTCGTAAGTTCCGGAAGATCATCATTCCTCGTGATTTAAGCAATTTTGTCAGTGCGGGATTGCTGGATCCCAATCAGACTTTCATGTTTGCAGAATCTGAGCCAGTTAGTATACCAGAATGGGTGTGCGTGGAGGACTATTATTCAGAAGAGGAGGTTAGGGATTCTGGATCACTTGGGCCCTCGGAGATAGCCATGTTAGCACTACCGCCTCCAGAGTCAATGGGGGATCTATCGATTAACTCAGTAGTAGCATGGGGTGCATCAAGGACAGAATCAGAAACAACTACTCCAGAGCAGCAGACAGTGGAGAGAGAACTACAGCCAATGCAGCCAGAACAAGCATTTGAGACCACCGGTGCTTACTTTGTGGATTCCCCATCTGACGAAGAGGAGGAAGGTGCCGTGGTGGCCCAAGTGGATAACATGCTCAGCGATTTAGAGGTCTTATTTCAAGAGCAGTTATCAGTGCTGGTTGAGGATGCGTAGGATGAGATCAGGCGCAGGAGAGGGAAAGCAGCAATGACAGGGGACAAGGGAGAATCATTAGCAACATCGGGTCAGTCTGCAGTCATGACCCTTGAAGAAAATAAATCATCAGACGCTAGACCAGAGGAGTCCATCTCCTATCAGCCGGGAGGCGGGTCTAGGTGGTATTACCAGACTTGGCCCCACTTGGGCAGTGGGGTCCAAAAAAAAGAGATCTTGAGTTAGGCTCAGGAGGGAACCCAGGCAGCAGCACTCACATCAGTCAGACAAAGGACAGCTACCCACCCATTGTACATGCTGTGCAAAGGCAACATGGTAATCAGAACTTTTGTGAACCAGAAGAAGAACAATCAGACACATGTTCAGAAACAGCAGAACCAGAGGTCATTAAGGGTGCATACAGGGAAACTTGAGATACAGTGACCATTCTGAAACACCATCAGAGGCTGTCATCCTTGAGGACATGGACTGCATTGAACAGTCAGAGTCAGTTAATTCATGCTACCTGAAAAGTACTATCAGTGATCACAAACAGTGTGTCCTCACTCTGCGACACCAACACCCCATGCATGCATCCATACTCTTTCAGCATTCATGTAGCTCTGCATCACAACACACTAATCCTTATGTAGAATATGCATATGCAGGGCATAGTTCTCTTGCATTAACTCATGTATGGATCTTAGCCCAATGATGATAAGCAGAATAAGTTAGCCAATGTTGGGAATGCGTAGCACCTCCTCAGGTAGATACTATTCAGGAATCTAGAAAGTGAGGGAGCCACCTTTCATTGTGAATTGGGCGAAATTTCCAAACTTCTCATGAATCCTACACCTCCTAGAGGGAGATAAAATGTTAGGGGTGAGAGTGAGAGTGTGAAAAATTATAATAAAAATAAAATATCTATGAAAGGGCATAAAAGAATAAGAAGACAGAAGTCATAGATAGAAGTCCGCCCTAAAGAGAGAGGCGTGTCGGGTAACCCTGTCCCTCAAGTTCATCTTGGAGAGGAGTTGGAGTCAATACCTGGGAGAAATATCCAAAAGGGCCTAGCCACCCCTTTAAGCAAGCAGCAGCTCCCCACCATAGACCAGGTACCTATTACCTCCAAGCTAGGGATAGGGTGAGCCCACATGCCTATAAGGGAGAGAATAAATAGTTAATAAAAGTAAAAAGCAGGAGTATGGTCCAGTGGGGTTTGGAATGGAGCCCAAAACATAGTGACCCGTTTCCAGAGAGCTACCTAAAAGAACTAGAGGCTTGGATAGAGTCCCGTGAGGTCTGGTGTTGCCATTCCTTTATACTTGGCATTAGGCGTCCCAACGCTGAGGGCGCAAATAAGATCCAACAAATCATTTGACATGCATACATTTCTTCCTACAAACAAATATCCTAATAAATGTCACAGGGTGCCACTTGGTTCTCTTGTCTTGAATATGACAGCGTCTTTCAATTCAAGAAAATCAAGAGGACATCGCCTAAACCAGGGGCATGTAAGCTGCCCTGGTTGGATTGGGACCATTTGTGTCAATCGGGGGCATGTTAGCTGTCCTATGGTTGGTCACACTAAGCCAGTACTTGACCAGGGGCATGTAAGCTGCTCTGATTGGTTAAGAGTCATTTTTGTCAACCAGGGGCATGTCAACTGTCCTATGGTCGCACACTGTGAGCCAATTGCTCGACCAAGGGCATGTCAGCTGCTCTATGGGTCGAAAATCCTCAATGATCGATCGGAGGGCACAATCAAACAATTACCAGCTCTCCAGATTTACTGTTCTTGTTTCACTACTTGGGTGCTTGGTTAAAACTAGTTGGTAACTAGGACCTCCCCTCCAAATTGTGCACAATATGTAGTCCGTTCAGCAATTCCCTGTTCAGTTAGCTGCAGTCTTCAATTCTAGGCCAATTTCTCTAATCCTTTCAATACCATTTCAGCTTTTACTTGTCTGCTTTAGTTCTTGCTAAGTGCTGTTGAACGAGACAAAGTGAAAATCTGTTTCTAAAGAATGATGTTTTGAACATGATCTACAGGAGATCGTTGACTAATTCTAAAGAGTCTCAAGCCAAGCAAAGCTGAGGTATCTCGCAGATCATGGGGTATCCTACAATGGTTGTACCCACACAGTGCTCAGATGTTCTCCAGGCTTGGATCAAACAGTTAACTGAAAGTGACCGCGACAAGCTGCGGATTTGGGGAATCACTACAAAGCTCCTGGACATCGCAAAAGTGGAGGTTTCCTGATACTTTTTGTGTGCGGCTGCCCGATTCTGGAAGCCGGATCATCACATGTTCCGCTTTGGGAGAATCGAGCTGACCCCTACTCTAGAAGAGGTGCACAGAATCTGTGGCCTGCAGAGATTCCTGGGACCTACAGTGTTCTTGTGGCGTGACGGCTATTCCTCAGTGTTGAACGAGCTTACAGGCCTACCGACCAGCGAATGTGGGCGCCAGCTCATTTGTACTGACAGACTGTCTCCTATGTTGAAATTGGCTTGCTTTGACAACGTGGCCGGTATGCGTGCCTCTCTAGGTGATGAGCTGTGGCTAAAAGGCTTTGTTGTCCGCTTCCTGGGAGAGTTAATCTTCAGCCATGGTCAGATGGTTGTAAGCATCGAAGTTGCTGAAATTGCCTTCGCAGTTGTCACCCAACAAATATATCTGGCTCCAGTCCTCCTGGCGGAAACTTACCGGGCGCTAGACCATTTGTTGCGGCGCTGTCGGCAATTCTATGGCTGTGGAGCTTTTGTGCAAGTGTGGATGGCTACACATCTAGGTGTAACAGTCCTACACCCACAACGAGCCGCCTTTGAGTCCTATTGCCAAAGTGGCCATGCGCACACTCTCACCTCAGTCCAGAAGGAGTACGAGCGACTACAAAGCCTAACGGAACAAAAGGTCACATGGCGCGTTATTCCATCAGCTTCATGTGATTTTGAAGCATTCTTCAATACAACAGACATGCGGCTCATCGTCTTGCCAGGATTGACTGGTGGAGTGGAATATCATCCAGTCCGTGTGATGCGGTAGTTCAGTTACCAGCTAGATACTCTGGCTCAGGGACAGATGCCAGCACGATTCAAGGAATACCCTCTGAGCACGTACACACTGACTAGAGAACTATCTCGCCTGCTCAGTCGCTCCATATTCTCAAAAGATCTCCCAGTCATAGAAGGGAGAGATTGCACAACAGACTATGAAGCTGAAGTCGAGGAAACTTGGCCAATCTGCAGTGCTGCCCCAAGTTGGACGCTTTTTACCAAAGCCTCGGGCACCAAGAAACCAAGAGATGAAGAGGACTCTTAATGTTTGCATCATGTCTCTGTTTCTAACAAATTGCAGTACATATAAACACTCAATTGATTGTGATAATATATACAGCATGACATCTCTAGCCAGTATGTTTGATCACGGTAGATGCAGAGTGAAGATTGCCACCCTGACAACACGCGCAAGACTAGTGCCACACTCTGCTCTAACCTGCCTGTTGACTTGGCACTGGGGCAACCCAGATAATAGTCGAGTATCTCGTTTTGCCGCATTCTGGACGGATGGAGTTTTTACAACTTCCATGCCAGATTAAGGCATTTTCCCTTCGCCTTTGAGTTCCTATCCAGACGGATGGGATCGAGGCATTTCCATCGCCTTCGAGTTCCTATCCGGACGGATGGGATCAAGGCATTTCCCTTCGCCTTCGAGTTCCTATCCGGACGGATGGGATCGAGGCATTTCCTTCGCCTTCGAGTTCCTATCTGGACAGATAGGATCAAGGCATTTCCCTTTGCCTTCGAGTTCCTAACTGGATGGATGGGATCGAGGCATTTCCTCCTTCATCTTCGAGTTCCTGTCTGGACGGATGGGATCAAAACATTTCCCTTCGCCTTCGAGTTCCTATCCGGACGGATGGGATCGAGGCATTTCCATCGCCTTCGAGTTCCTATTCAGACGGATGGGATCAAGGCTTCTTTCTTCGCATTCAGGTTCCTATCCAGATGGATGGAATCGAGACATTTCCTTCGCCTTCGAGTTCCTATCCGAATGGATGGGATCGAGGCATTTCCTTCGCCTTCAAGTTCCTATCCGGACGGATGGGATCGAGGCATTTCCTTCGCCTTCGAGTTCCTATCCAGATAGATGGGATCAAGGCATTTCCCTTCGCCTTCGAGTTCCTATCCAGACGGATGGGATCAAGGCATTTCCTTCGCCTTCGAGTCCTATCCGGACAGATGGCATTAAGGCATTCTCATTCGCCTATGGGATCCAATCCGGACGGATGGGATCAGGTCCTATTCGGACGGATGGAATTATGGCATTCTATTTCGCTTGTGAGATCCATTCCAGACGGATGGGATCGGGTACTATCCAGACAGATGGGATTAAAGCGTTCTCTCTCGCCTTTGGGTCCTATCCGAACGGATGGGATCGAGGCATTTCCTCCATCGCCTTCGACTTCCTATCCAGATGGATGGAATCGAGGCATTTCCCTTCGCCTTCGAGTTCCTATCCGGACGGATGGGATCGAGGCATTTCCCTTCGCCTTCGAGTTCCTATCCGGACGGATGGGATCGAGGCATTTCCCTTCGCCTTCGAGTTCCTATCCGGACGGATGGGATCG
>JAMKQA010012928.1:0-25527 GCA_024699735.1 Posidonia australis
TTCTTTATTTTTAACTAATTACGAAATAAACATTAAAAATCCTTAAATAAACATAATAAAGAATTAACCTTATGAATAAATCTATTACTGCCATGTATCGCATAAGATTAAATTTTCACTACGATCTGGTTATGGTCCCAAGTTTGAATGACATAATCACTACGATCTAGTGATTTTGTAGTAAAGGTCTTTTAGTTTATTTTTATTCCAGATCGGACTTTTTGCTAAAAAAATTGGTAAAAACTTTTAGGATAAATTATACTTTGCTCCCTTACACTTCTCAACTTTAAAATGTTACACTGTTCACCTTCAATTTGGAAAATCTATATCTAACCTTAGTTTTGATTAGAATAGTAAATGCAATAGTTGAACTGACTG
The DNA here is from genome assembly GCA_024699735.1 of Posidonia australis. Taxonomy (NCBI): domain Eukaryota; kingdom Viridiplantae; phylum Streptophyta; class Magnoliopsida; order Alismatales; family Posidoniaceae; genus Posidonia; species Posidonia australis. Next base: position 379 of record JAMKQA010012928.1, read on the forward strand.
GTTGTTCTTTATTATAAGAATTGAAGGTGGGAAATATAATGATTTAATGTAATTGGAGAAGAGTAAAATTATCAAAGTAAAGTTTTCAATGTGGTCATGTGACTAGCGAAACAGACGGAAGGACCTAACTATTAAACTATTTTAACTTTAACAGAAGACCTTGTAATGTTTTAAACTTGAAGGCTGTGGGGTGAATATTGCATATAGTTGAAGAGGGCATAATAAAGTCTACTTGTTTTACCCAAGAAAAAAAAACCTGTTGCAAACTCGGCGAGATGCAGAGATCGACGTCGGCGAAGACTTGCGGACTCGGCGAGATGCAGAGATCGACATCGGCGAAGACTTGCGGACTCGGCCAGATGCAGATATCGACATTGGCGAAGACTTGCGGACTCGGCGAGATGCAGAGATCGGCGTCAGCGAAGACACCTGGTTGCGTACGACGGGCTGGGGACGTCAGGGCTAGGGACGAAGGACTCGGGGCAACTTGCGGAGCAGGCTGGAGGCTGCTGATTTTAAAGAGCACGGGAGTGGCTGGAGCAGGTTGGAGCATGCAGATCACGGGTGTCCCCAGCCGTGATCACGGGAGTGGGAGTTTTGTCGACTTGCATGGAAGGGGTATCCAGCCCATCGTCCGACATGAGTAAAAATCCACCGAAATCCACCGACACCCACCGACATGTCGTCCGACATCAGGTAAGTCGCAACATACATGCCAATATCGTTTCCCTACCTACACAAACCGATACGTGTCGGCGAAATTTCGCCGACACTGTCGGACATTTGGTTCCATGATCTCGAGTCGTGGGAAAGATGCCACCCTATGTGACCGATGGTGCATAACGATTCATGTTTAAATATGTTAGCTGGAAACAAAGACGAGTTGTAAAAGTGAACGTGCGTATATTTATTAATTTATATTCTCTTTTCGATCGAACACATACAAGACAAAAAAGAATAAAATGTGACAAAATCCAGAGGATGAACTGTAGAAGCCCTATCGTTTCCTACTAACGCAGGCAACTCCTTTAAGAGCGCTTACGGGCCACTAGTTTCTCGTAGAAATTACAGCTCTCCTAAATGATTTAACTCCTTCACACCAGTTAAAGCTACAAATTCTTATATATGAATTAAGAAATTACAGTCTAAAGGGAAACTAGCCAATTTAAAATAGCTTCTCGTCAGAAACCATTTTTGGACAAATAGCTTCAAGAAATGAGATCTTCCCAATACACCAAAATATGCAACAACAAACTGGTATTTAACTCCAGTACATAGACATGCTTAGACAAGTAGAGAAAGATATAGACAGGATTAGAAGTAACTTTCTAAGGAATTCTGACCTTACTTCCCTAAAGGGAGTGCATTTAGTCAAGTGGACTTCTCTTTGTAGACCTAAGCAGCATAAAGGTTGGGGGATTATTAATCTCAGAAATTTTAATTTAACACTCAAAACTAAGCTTTTATGACAATTACTCTCACAAAATTGTCATGTGAAATGGAAAGAATTAGTAAAGACCAGATACCTCAATTCTCTTTGGCCTGGTGCTCTATTAAACACTTCCACAAACTATTGCTCCCCTCTGTGGTTCAGCTTTAAACGTTGTTTCAATATTCTTAATTGTTTTTCTATGTACCATTTGCGGAATGGGGAAGATACGTTATTTTGGAAACATAATTGGTGGAATGGGACCAAATTAAAACATCTTTTCCCTAAACTCTACTCTGCCAGTAAATGGAGAAAAGCTTCCATAAAAACCATATGGGAGTTATTCGGGGAGGATTTTAACAAGTTGATTGACCACTCTAGAATTCAACTGCGTGATTTTCATACTCTGCAATCACAATTTAATTCGTTGGTGTCTATCATCCACTCCACCTATTTGGGGGAGGAGGAGGACACCCTCTCCTGGACGCCTTCCACCACTTCTATTTTCACTGTTAAGTCCTGCTACAATGTATTAAACGATGGTGGACTTAGATTCACATATTCTGAGCATATCTGGCAGAGCTGGGCTCCGCTGAAGGTCAAACTCTTCTCTTGGCTGGTACTTCATAACAAGAACCTGACTAAAGAAAACTTGGCTAGAAGAGGCTGGACTGGCTCTCAAAATTGTATTTTTTGTGACTCCCACATTGAATCTAATAATCATTTATTTCTTAACTGTAATTACATTTGTCAGATACGGTACTTTTTCGTTCCTTCATATTTATACCCTGGTTACTATATATGCATGACTTGTTTCTTCATAAACTTGCTCTTAGATTTTCTTTAAATAACCGTGGTTGGTATGTTTTACTTCAAGTTATCCTCTGGTTAACTTGGAAAGAAAGAAATTGCAGAATTTTTCGAGGCTAGCTCTTCTAATCCTTATTTTCTTATTATATTGGATGTCATTGGACTAATGAATCAATGGTTAGATACTCTTGCTTCAGGGTTTGAAAAGGAGGCTTTGCTGAACTCATTATCTTCTATAAACGCCGCATGGTCTGCGAACCAAGCCTCCAACCTTGCCACTTCTAGAGATACTTTGGAGGCTCCTCACCCTACCTCTGTGACAGACATGCAAGAGATTGCCCCTGCTTCTGATATGGGACAGTAGACTTCCTTCAAACCTTGAATTTCCAGCAAAGCTGGGTGGCATGTATCTATTAGGCAAAAACATTGTCATAACGTCTTTTTTTAGTTCTATATAATGCTCTGTGATATTTTGGACACTTGATTCCCTTGGTTTCTTTTTCCTTGAGATTTTAAATTAATGTAACTTACAGATACCAAAAAAAACTCCAGTACGTAGACATTAGATAAGGGGAATCCAACAATTAGAAAGCTAGAATGTGAATTTCCTTAGTCAAACCAAAAGAAGCTAGTTTATTGTCTGCACAATCCAACCCTCTTGGTCAAGTTACTTTCAAGCTTTCTCCAAAAAAAAAAAAAGGGAAAAATGACAAAGAAAAATCCAACCTTCTTCCATAGATTGGCATGATAAATAATTACTCTCTGGAGCTTCTTTTTATTTTTTTGAAAAAGGAGACTAACTCCGAGTTTAGATTAATTTTTCCATAAGAATACGACTACAAATCCATTCAGGGTCAGTAGCAGACCAAGAGAAAATACAAGATTTCTGACGAAGAGCTACTTGAACTAGCATGTAAACACAAGAATTCCTACGAGTGAACAAAAAATTAATTCGAGCTAAGGGACACCGGAGGCTTTTACATTTCTAAATAGTCTCCATGACTTCCGAGAGAATGATATCATGTTCGTCCTGTAACACCTGGACCAAGCTCAGGTAGTCACTTTCAACAATAACGTTGGACCATTGATGGGTGATAGCCAATAAAGCACCTTCCAATATAGCCATTGCTTCACCAACAATAGAGATAGTAGAAGGGATGAGCACGCCAATAGAAATAACGTGATTGCCATCTATTAATCAATGCAATCAGCCTTACTATTTCGCTGATAAAGAGGATTATTTCGGGGGGAGGGGGGGGATTTTACCTTCCCACGCTCTCATCTGACGGTTGCTCTTCTGTATCCCTCGTGAATAGTGGCGAGTCAAATCACATTAATTTTCTGTCACCATCTGCACTACCGTGTGTGAGAGGAAAAGTCGATGCTGAAAGAGCGGGAAATGTGCCTTTTTACGAAAATAATTCTGTCATTCCAATTACGGGATTAAATCATCCCTCTGTTAGCAAGGGCTTTATGGTAAAACACAATGTGACTTCTCATTATCAGCCTGATAATGAAGCGGATTATGGGGATAATATCTTCTCATTAACGGATTCCGAGACCCCCTGGGCTTCCTTCGTTTACGGGTAAAATCCCTGACACAGACACGTCGTCTGATTTTTGTCGCCTTTCCCAGACATCCTCTCTTAATCTCTCCTCTAACACTCAATACACCCCTTCTGGCTCGCGATTTGCGGTACTACAGTCTCCATCCCAGAATACTACCCCCACTCTTGCAGCTTCCAGAAGACACCTTCCTACTCTTTCTGGTGCTGCGCGCTGCATAACCTTGTCATCTGTAGAGGATTCCTCCAGCGGCTGGAAAAAAATTTCTAGAAGAGAAGCTTGTCCTCCTTGGGTAAGTTTTTGTATTCTACATGGTAGATGTTTTAAATGTGGGCTGAGGGGTCATGAAAGGAAAAATTGTAAATACAAGGGGTTCTGTTTTAAATGTAAAGCATCCTCTCATTCCGTAGCACTGTGTAAATTTTTTCAGGGTGTGCATATGGCTCCCACACTTCCTCCCACCATAAAATCTATTGGACTTTCTCCTCAAAATCCATTCATATTGGCACCCTCTAAGGCGGTCTGTAACCAACACTTGTTACTGTCCCGCAGTGCCATTATTACTGCGCATACTCTAAACCTGACTAAAGAAACCCTTCAGGAACACATTCGGACCCAATGGTTCAATGCTCCTGAAGTTGAGGTTCAGACCTTTTCTCCTGGGAAATACCTGTTGAGATTCCCTTCGATTAAGGACAGAAATGATTCACTTAATCTCTATGGACCCATGCTTCAGTTGATTTCAGCTTCTTTCATTCCTTGGACTTCTAACTCCAATGCCATTTGTAATCTAAAAGAGGATGGAGTCTGGATTAGACTCGAAGGAGTTCCACATCATCTTTGGAATGTGGATATTTTCAGACATATGGTTGAAAGCTTTGCTGAACTTTTAGAGGTGGATATGTCTTTGGATTTTGTGAAAACGTTGGGCTTTTCCAGAATTAGAGTTAAAGTCCGTTCTGGTATGGAGATACCAGATTGTAGGTTCTTCGCCTATGGTAAAACTGTATATCCTATTAAGTTTAGACAGAGTTGGGATATATGCACATCTTCTTCTGATGTTACCTCAAAACAGACCAATCTTTGGCCCCCTAAACCTCATACAGGATTCCCTAGTTCTAGTGCTCTAAATCCTATTCGAAAGTAGTTTAAAAATAATAAAGGGTGGAGGGGCAATAGAGGAAATAGAAATCAAAAAACAGGAAAGAATGTTTGAACTAGACCCATTAGTCCAAAGTTGAAGACCTCTTCTAAGGCTGCCGGAATCCGCCCAACCCTATCTTCTTCTTCCCCAAGGGAAGATTTCTCTCCTAACATCCCTGCAACAGTCTCTCCTAAAACCTTTATTGGAGAAAATGAAACTTCCAAGTTTATAGAATCTGAAATAAAGGCAAGAAATCTCTCTTTATCTAAATTCAAAAAAGTGCTGGCTGTTTATGATTGCTTGGAAAGTGATGACTTGGGAGGTACTAGTGAGGCTTTGGCTGATCCTGTGGCTGATCCGTGCCCAGCAACACCACTACATGCGCCACGTAATATGTGTACTTTTATTACTAATACTTGCAATCCTGAAATTACTAATACTTGCAATCCTGTGGTTGATCTTGTTGCTAGGCAAGATCCTGTAGATAGCCATGAAATTACTGAAAATGTAAGTTCTGAATTTTTAGAAAATGATGGTACTTTATTACATGATGTTCTTACTTGGGACTCATATGATCATTTCAAAAACTTTGCTGAAAAGATTGGTATCACTTTTAATAATATTTCTGAGGCAAAATCTTTCTATAATCTGGTCAGAAATGACCAAAGCCTGAATTGTCAAAATTTAAATGAGGACTAATATGTTTGAGAACTTTGCTTCTCTTTCCATTTCACAGCATATTTAAATGTTGATAGCAGCTTGGAATATAAGGGGAATGGGAAGTGGTGGAAAAAAAAGAGCTATTAGAAATAAGATAAAATCAAATAAATGCAGCATCATTATTATTATTAGTGAGACTAAGCTTGAGGCCATACCTCCCACTACTCTAAACTACATTGGTGGAGGTAAACTTACTCAGTGGACTTTTTTACCTTCTTTGGGTGCCTCTAAGGGTATTGTCATAGGTTGGAATGAAAACCTAGTCACTATGTGTGACAGCATAGTGGTGACATAGAGTATTTCTATATTTTTTAAGAATAATCAGGATAATTTTGAATGGTGGCTCACTGGGGTATATGGGTCATGTGTTTCAAGTTTAAAGAGAAACTTTTTAGAAGAACTGGATACCATTAGTGATAAAGTAAATTCAAATTGGGTAATAGAAGGGGATTTTAATTTGATAAGGTATTCATATGAACATTCCTCAAGGAGTGGAACACTCTGTCATATGAAAGAATTTAATGAATTCATTGAAAATTGTTGTTTAATTGACATCCCTCCCAATAATTGCAAATACACTTGGTCGAATTTTCATGATACCCCTACCATGGTCAGATTAGATAGGTTTTTAATCACAACAGGCTGGGGAGATAAATATCCCAATTCTTATTGTTTGGGAAAACCCAGAGTTATTTCTGACCACATACCTATTATTCTCAATACAATTCCATATGACTGGGGGCCTCCACCTTTTAAATACTATAAATCTTGGCTCTTAATTGAGGGATTTTCTAGCTTTGTGGAACATTGTTGGTACAAGTCTTTAGATATATGTGTTGCCATCTCTCCTGTGGCTAGATTTTCATATAGACTAAAATTCCTGAAAAAACAAATCAATTTGTGGATTGCTCCTATTAGGGAGCAGAGGAAAAATAGACTCAGGATGGTGGAAACACAAATAGCACATATGGATTCATTGTTGGAATGCCATAATACCTCAACCATATTGATAGGGAAATTAAGGGAATTTAAGGAAGAACATCACTTACTCCTTCAAGAACAAAAAGCATATTGGAAGCAGAAATCCAGAATCCAATAGCTTAAGGAAGGAGACCTCAATACAAAATTTTTTCATAATATGGTAAAGCATAGAAGAAGAATTAATGCGGTTCATTCCCTAACTATAAATGGCATTCAAGAACATTCCCCATCTTTAATAGGTAAAGAAATAGAAAAGTACTTTTTTGGGCTATTTAACAAAAAGAAGAGAACAATACCTAGTTTCGATTGGGATATGTTGGTGCCCATCAAGATTCCTAATGCAAATGTGTTAGAAAGCCCTTTCTCTTTGGAAGAAATTCAACTAAATGTCAAAGCACTACCAGGGGAAAAAGCCCCCGGTCCCAATGGTTTTTCAATGTACTTCTTCCAACATTTTTGGGACATTTTGAAAGATGATATAGTTGAAATCTTTAATAATCTTCACTCCACCAATGATATGGAATATCTGATCCACATAAACCAAACTTTTATATCCCTTATCCCCAAAAAAGATGGAGCTAAGGAGATAAAAGACTTTAGGCCCATTAGTTTGGTAAATAGTCTTTACAAGATCATTTCAAAAACATTAGCAACTAGATTCAATCCTGTTATAAATAGTATCATTGATAATTCACAATGTGCTTTTCTTGCCGGGAGGTACATAGGTGATTGCTTTCTAATTGCTCAGGAGACCCTACATTACATGAAGGTGAATGTCATCCTGGGCCTGGTTCTGAAATTAGATTTCGAAAAGGCCTTTGATAATGTAAACTGAGACTTTCTCTTGGAAACACTTAAAGAATTGGGTTGTGGTGATAAATGGATCACTTGGATCAAAGTTTGCATCTCCTATGCTAAATTCTCTGTGTTAATTAATGGCTCCCCTAAAGAATACTTTCAAGCTACTAATGGGCTAAGACAAGGTGACCCCTTATCCCCATTTCTGTTTATTGTGGTCACACATGTGTTGAATCGGATGCTTTCACTTGCAATTGATAGCAATTTATTATCAGGAATTCAACTACCTAATGGTGGCCTTAATGTATTGAATATTCAATATGCAGACGACACAATCCTTTTTCTGTCTGCTAAGGAGGAAAATTTAGTGAACATCAAGAGAATTCTATGCTGCTTTCAGTCCTGCTCCGGACTAAAAATAAATTTCAATAAATCGTCAATCACTGGTTTGGGAATTTCTGAGGACTTTACTCAGAGGGCTTCTCAAATTCTGGGATGCAGTATTGACAAATTACCTATTAAATACTTAGGCCTGCATCTACATTTCAGGAAACCTAACTATCAAGATTGATCCTCGATAATAGAGAAAATTACCAAAAAATTATCAAATTGAAAAGCAAAATTCCTTTCTTTGGGGGGGAAGACTTACTTTGGTAAACTCTGTCTTATCTGCCATTCCCACCTATTACCTTTCGGTCCTACATCTTCCTATTAGTGTTATCAAAGCAATAGATAAGATAAGAAGCAGATTCCTATGGAACTCTGCTTCTTCTAATACTGTCTGTCATTTGGTTAAATGGAAAACAATTTGTAGATCAAAGGAACAAAAAGGTTAGGGCATTATTAACTTGGCACATTTCAATTTGGCTTTAAAATGTAAGTTGCTTTGGCAATTACTCTCTAGCACCTACTCACTGAAATGGAAAGAGGTTGTAATAGCAAAATACTTTGCTAGGAATGGCTCCGGGGCTATTCGAAATGTATCAAATGGCAGAGCCTCACCATTATGGCTGGAACTCAAAAACTGCTTTGATATTATTAATGGCTTCTCAGTTTTCCAGGTTCATAATGGCATAAATACTATCTTTTGGGAAAACAAATGGTAGAATGGTGAAAAGTTAAGAAATAGCATTCCAGATATATATCAATTGGCTAGATTCAAAAAAGCCTCTGTTTTTAAAACTTTAGAAATAAATGCTGCTGATCCTAATTCTCTATTTATTGATCCTTTGACTTTTGAGAATTCTGAATCAATAAATGATCAGGTGGATACACTATCAACCATACTTAACAATGTTAGTCTAATGGATGCACAGGATCTAATGATTTGGAAACCCACCAGCAATACATTCACTGTAAAATCATGTTATGAAATGCTTAATGATGGTGGACATAGATTTAAATATATGCATGAAATTTGGGATTGTTGGGTGCCACTGAAAATTAAACTTTTTTCATGGTTAGTACTTTGCAATAGAATCCTCACAAAGGATAATCTAATGAAAAAGGTTGGTATGGGAATGAATCTTGCATATTCTACAGCAATAATTATGAAACAGTAAAGCATTTATTTCTGTTATGTCCATTTGCACAGTCCATCTGGAGTTCATTCACTGTTGGATGCATATATCCTGCTTTTAATTCTATTGAGGCCCTATTCGTGATCCCTCCTGTGCTGAAATTTGATACTAATTTAACTGGTGCTCATACTTTTGTTCAAGTTGTTTTATGGATTGTTTGGCAGGAGAGAAACAATTGAATTTTTAGAGGTTTACACAAGAATCACTATATGATTACCAATGATATTTCTACACTGTTTCATTGTTGGGTAGACTCTTTGGCCACAGGTTTCGAAAAAAGTGAAAATATACGGACAATATCTTCTTATCAGCATAACAGAGAAGTGGAGCGGAGTTCTTTGGCTCCCAGCAATCCACAATGTGAGATGGAGTACGATACTGGAACTCCTGCTCTTCCTATCCGTGATTAACTTCTGGTTAATTGATATTTTGCATCTTACAGTTGCTGTGATCTCATTCGGGTTCATAAGAAACTAAGAAACTTGTAATATTTTTTGGAGATCACCTGCTGTGTGACTGGTTTACATTCTTGTAATATTTTTTGTCTGGGCAATACTCTACAATACTTTGGATGACATTTTTCTTTATTAATAATAACTAATTACCGTTTACAAAAAAAAAAAAAAAAACGTGTTTGCCATCTTAGTTTCTGGCCACCAATCTGAGAGCAAAGGCATCTCGACCAATCGCAACATCCTCATTAATTTTAACAGTTCCAAGAGGAGGGGTTGTCCAATGAGTAGGGAAGGGTGGTGCATGATCCAACCTGGTTTTTATATCATCTCTCAAGCAATTCTTGAGAAGGCCATTGGTTTACATATGGATACACACGATCTACAGTGACCATCCAATTTCTATAGATGATATCACATATGTTCTTCCATAAGAACCAAGCATCAATAGCAATAAAGTTGAACTTACACCTATTACTCGCGGACGCCAAAGGAGGTCGAGCCCAAGCTGTTAGCCAATTAATGAAGTTTGTTTCTTCCGAGTTCATAATGCACTTAGTTTTTTCTAAGAATTCTTTGACAAAGTCACAAGACAAAACCAAGTGATCAGTAGTCTCAACTTCCTTCTCACAAATCAGGCATCTATCCGAAGAAATCCATCCAAAACCCATAAGATTTTGTAGGATTGGCAAGCCATCCTGCACACACTTTCAGATAAAATTCTTAATATGGGGGTGAAGAGTAGGGTTCCCTTTAAGGAGTCTGAAGGGGGAAAAAAAAAAGGGGGGGGAGGTGGCATTGCTTGAAGACAAACGAGAGCGTCCTCCCTACCCATGCAATGGATCCGAGTAGACAAGATGGCATTGGCAATGTGTCATCAAAAAGCTCTTGAATAAACTCTTCGTTCCAAGTTCTAGTGCTTCCATGTATCAGATCGTTGACTCTATCTGAGATGGAAATTTTACAATGGCGCGTGTCAGGACTAATAAAGAAATCCTTAATCCAATTATCACCCATATTATTGACCTTGTTGTCAATCCTACAAGTAGCTGAGTTGAGCAAAAGGAATGGTAATACACTAGTGTGCTACTAATTATTGTAATATATAATAGATACATGTATGTAGTCTCCTACACATGTAAGGGCACCTGGGTCACGGACAATGCTGTTTCAGATTAGCACATGGGGCCTACGTCTTCCATGTAAAACAAAGGAGTTTTGAGGCACCTACTTATCAGATTAGACATACAAGGAATCAATATATGTAGTATAGGCTTCTCCTCTTCTTTTTGGTGGATTCCCATTCCATCGTTTCACTCTATCCTCAACCTGTTGGCTACAATTTCTAGTCCATTGCATCACCACAAAAGTGTCCTGCCTCCAGATCCCAAATACCACTAACGACACTAACGAAAAAGGCAATCATTGTACTTTCCAAGTTTCATTACAGTTTTACAGTATATGAATAGATTTCTTTTGCACAGTGAAAATAAGACTCCTCAATTAAAGGTCACTAAGGCTCGACTTTTAACTACATGGCCTCTTTCGTCCTCCTCTCCTTCCTCCTGTCACTACAAACTAATATTTTAAGATTAAGTGTATTAAAAATAATTAAAAATAATCATACAACAAAATCATTAACAATGCATAAGCGATGTTGATATTTAATGATTAAGCATGCTAAAATATAAAAACAAAACTTTGAACCATAATGAGAACCAATAAATAAAGGAAAATTCCATCGTACCCTGTGATGTTGTATAAATAAAAGTTTGCACAAATTCAAACATTTAAACTAAATTAATAAAAATTCATAAATAATCATATTGATTAAGCATACTAAAAAATTAAAAATGAAATGATTAATCATAATTACTAATTATGCACAAGTTAATTAAAATAAGCATATTAAAAAATTAAAAAAACAAAGATTAAGCAACAAATAGGTAAAAGTCTACCCAATTCAGGCCTATATACTAAATCAATACTAGTTTAGTCTCTATTAAATCAAAAATATACCTAATGTTCAAACTAACAAATAGTACAATAGAAACCAAAATTAAGCATGACAATAAACCAAATTATGTCTAATTCAAAATAATTATGTATATAATGTTGTACATAATGTCAAAAGGTAAATATCCTAAATTTAGGGATAAATATTAGTCAACCCCTCATAAGTATAATGCAATTTTTTTGGAATCAAAATAATTATATCAAATTAAGCATGATAATAAACCAAATTATATCTAGTATGATAGAAACCAAATTATATCAAATTCAAAATAATTACTTAAATAATGTTAGAAATAAAAGTCCTAAATTTAAGGATAAATATTAGTGAACTCCTTACAAATCTAATGCAAATTGTATGGAATTGAAAATAAATAATGAAATGTACTTCAATATGGCTTAAAATGACATCTAGAAAGGAAATTCATAAACTTATATTATAAATCTCATGAAAACAACTACAAAAATTAACTAAACCTAATATTCCTTAATTAATATGAGGCCTTATTAATAATTTTCCTTAATTATTAACTACTTTTATTAGAAATTGTTATTAATAATATTTTTTATTTTTTTCCTATATGTAATCATTAAATGATAGTGTCCGGTTGTAGAATAATATAAGAAGATGAAAGAAGAAAATGTGGCTAAAAATGAAACCTTATTAAGGGTTTAAACAATTTACAAGAGACAAATGATATTTTTCAAGTCTTTTAACATTAATAAGGAACAATTATAAGTTCCATACGGTTTTTTTTTTTCTTGGAAGGTAAGTTTCATGAGTTAAAACGAGAGCTGAAGACAAATGTCAAGTTTTTGGCAGTAACAAGGCAATTATGGAACACAAGGGTTGGAGCATCAATAATCTTGGGAATTTTAATGCAATCCTTAAAGGTAAACTCTTGTGGAAGTTCTGGACTGATACTCCTAATCTGAAATGGCGCCCAAGTTTATTGAAAGCTAGATATTGCTCTAGATCTGGATTGGAGGCTTTACTAAACTCCTCATCTGAAAAATGCTCTCCAATTTGGCAAGAATTTAAGAAGTACCTTAGTATTCTTAATTGTTTCATTTCAATTGAAGTTGGAGATGGTGAAGACACAATCTTCTGGGAAAATAATTGGAGTAATGGCACCCCTTTAAAATATAGATTTCCAGATTTATATAAAATAGCAAAACACAAGAAATTATCTGTGAAAAAGGTGTTGCAGCTTTTTGAGAGAAATTTCCAAGACTTATTCCATGACCTAGACAGTATAGCGCAAAATAATGATTACTCTGTATTGCAGGTGCAAACAGATCAGTTGACACAAATATTATCTAGCCTACAACTTAATTTGGAAAAAGACAGGATTCATTAGCAACCTAATCTTACTTCTGCTTACACTGTTAAATCATATTATAATGTTATCAATGATGGTGGATTGAGATTCCATCTGTACAAGCCCATCTGGAAGGCTTGGGTACCTTTAAAAATCAAACTCTTTTCTTGGTTAGCAGTATCAAATAAGATTCTAACCAAAGATAACCTTATGAAAAAAGGATGGATTGGTCAAGACCGTTGCATCATGTGCAGGGCTCACTATGAAACTGTATCGCATTTATTTATACATTGCTCTTTTGCAGATGCTATATGAAATTTTTTTATTAATTGCCCTTTGTATCCAGTATTCTATCATGTTTCAGATTTTTATGGGTATAAGCCCCATTGTTTTTTTGTATTATCATAAACTGATTGGAATATGCTCATTCCAGCAATTATGTGGTGTATTTGGAAAGAAAGAAATAGTAGAATTTTTTGTAACTCATCCGAATCAAGTAGGCAAATCATTTTTAAGATTATTACACTTATGAATTCCTGGACAGCAACTTTGGGTACAGGATTCGGATGAGTGAAGCTCTACTTCACTCTGTCTCAGAAATGCAAAATTCCTAGAACATGAATCACTTAAATATGGGAGCTTCTACTCAATCTCCCATTGCCCCCCAAATCTCATCAGCCATCACTCCGACTGAGAACATACCACCTGAGACAAATGTCATGGAAGATCATTCCACATGACTTTCCTTCTGCAGTTGATTTTCTGTAGCTATCTTACTGAGATTAGTTTCTGTAGCTATCTCACTGTATCTTAATTAATTTTGAACTTTTATGACCGGCTATTCATACAGGTGGCTAACTGGATGTTAAATTCTCTGGATCTGCTGGATCCTAGGCTTCTGTAATATTTTAGACAATACTTATCTTCTTGGTAGTGGTTACATAATCAAGAATCTTTATCAATAAAATCACTGATTCCAAAAAACAAGGCAATTATTGAAACCTGGAGGACATTGAAAACATGATCATACTTAACAAAGGAATTGAAGTACAATGTCTCATTATCACAATGGTTGGGAGAACTTTAAACTCGTCACAGGTCCCAAGTTCGAATCCTGGACATGCATAAAAATTACCGTTTACCAAAAAAAAAAAAAACATCCCTCCAAAAATGCAATAGAGCACGTGGTCTGGAACAGGGAAGATGGGTCCCATATGTTACAATCTAGTACGCATTTAGTTTTATCCAACAAACAAACACAAATCAACACATGTGGCTCCCAAGACATTTCCCCTTCTCTCCTCTCTTGTCCTTTCCTTTAACAGTAGGAATCCAACATGGGTCAAATGCACCATAGTTAATCACATAGGTTATAGGTAGCAGATGAAGAATAGAAACCACTGCCACTGCCACTGCCACTGCCATCTCCCATTTAATTTGCTCTCTCTTTTGCATATATGAACACAAGCAACCCCTACACTTCTCTTCCCCTCCTCTCTTTCCTCTTCACTCTCATCCCAACAAGCAAGAAAAGAAGAAGAAAAGTTAGGATAATTATTTTCAATGGAGATGGAAGTGGAATCTGTTCTTGCGTTGTTGGAAACACTGCAGTCCTCTCTCTCAACCTTCTTCTTCACCTTCACAATCTCCATCATCATACTATCCTTTACCATAATGGTGGTCAAGTCAAGGCCATGGTGCAACTGCCATGTCTGTTATACTTATGTTACTTCTGGTTGGTCCGGCGAGTTCGATAATCTCTGTGACTGGTTGGCGCACCTCTTGCGCGAGTCTCCGACAAGGACCATACGCATCCATGTGCTCGGGATGACCATTACTGCCAACCAGAGGAACGTCGAGCACATGCTCAAGACCCGATTCGAGAATTACCCGAAAGGCAAGCCCTTCTCTACAATCCTCGGTGATCTCCTTGGCCGAGGCATCTTCAACGTCGACGGAGAACATTGGCGGTTCCAGCGCAAGGTCGCCAGCCTTGAACTGGGCAGTGTTTCCGTTCGATCCTATGCGTTTGGTATTGTGAGGGATGAGATCAAGGAGAGGCTTCTCCCGCTGCTCAATTCGGTGTCGTCGGATGACGGCAGCATCGTAGAGCTGCAAGACGTTTTCCGGCGGTTCTCGTTTGATGCTATATGTAAGATCTCCTTCGGGCTCGACCCCGGTTGCCTTCAGTTGTCATTGCCAATCTCCAAGTTCGCTGCTGCGTTTGATACGGCGACGATGTTGTCTGCCGCACGCGCCACCTACGTGTCGCCGTTGGTGTGGAAGGTGAAGAGGCTGCTCAACTTGGGGTCCGAGAGGCAGCTGAGGAAGTCCTTACGCCTCGTCAACGTCCTCGCCCAGGAGGTGATACGGCACCGAAGGAAGGAGCTGTCGTCGTCACCTCCGCCGGCGTCCCCCCTCGCAGCCCATGACCTACTCACGAGGTTCATCGGCACCGTCAGCGACGACGAGTACCTCCGTGACATCGTCGTCAGCTTCCTACTCGCCGGTCGTGACACGGTGGCTTCCACCTTGACAAGCTTCTTCTACCTACTGTCGAGGCATCCGGAGGTGGAGGCCGCGGCGCTCGAGGAGATCGAACGTGTGGTTGGAGGATTTTCCGGCAGCGAAAGGGAAGTGGTGAGCTGGGAGGAGCTAAGGGAGATGCACTACGTGCACGCCGCACTCTACGAGAACATGCGGTTGTACCCAGCAGTGCAGCTCGACTCCAAGTTCGCGGCCGAGGACGACGTGCTCCCAGACGGCACGTGCGTTAGGAAGGGCACAAGAGTAAGCTTCCATCCCTACGCGATGGGCAGGTTGCCGGAGGCATGGGGAGAAGACTGGATGAAGTTCCGTCCGGGGAGGTGGCTCACCGGCGGCGTCTTCAACCCGGAGAATCCGTTCAAGTACACCGTCTTCCAGGGCGGCCACCGGATGTGCATCGGCAAGGATCTCGCCGTCATGGAGACGAAAACGGTCATCGTCTCCATTGTCCGGAGGTTCAAGGTCAGCGTGCTCCACAGCGACCGACCGCTCAAGTTCATCACCGGCCTCACAGCAAGCCTCCGTGATGGCCTCCCGGCAACCGTCCGCCGTCGTCGATCCGAAGGCTCAGATTAGCCAATCAAAGACACACGTGCTACAAGAATTTGACTATTCACAAGTCAATTCCTGGTGGTCCATTCGTCTGGCAAAAGCATTATTGCAGTTAATATCTTAAGCATGTGTATATAATCATGATTTGGATTTTGGTGTAATTCAACAAAAAGGGGCTTGCTGTTTATGTTTAAAATAAAGACGACGATGTCTATTTCCATAAACTAGACTACCCTTCTTTTACAGCATAATATAGAAATAGTGCCTCAGGTAAACATAAAGACAACAGAATTCAAAAGGATTATTTTCACGAATGGAATTTACAAAAAAAAGTAACTAATGATGTCATTGGTAGATTTTATTTTATTTTTGTAAACGATTATTAATATATATTACACTCAAACACTTGATTATGAGAAATCACTTGTCATATATATGAAATCTGTGGAAGTCGAACTCTCGAACAACGTAGACTCATTGGTAGAATTTTTAAGTATTCAAAATTAACTAGAATCAAGAAACCATCTCAAAATTTAAGAGAGTCCAATATTCACCATTTTTTTACTGTAGCACATTCAGAAGAAAAAAATATTTGTTTAATTGATTAGTAGAAAAGGTAGATTCAGAATTTATTTATTTAAATATGAAGTATATAATAATGATCTTTTAATATGATATTATATTTCTTGTAAATGAAAAAATATCAACTTAAAATCTACATTTCATCCTAAAATTCAGTGGACTGTTTCATATTCTAACTTATGCTAAAAATACACATAAATCTGAATTATTAACTTTATAGAATTATATGTAGAATTGATCATGTCAATTCTATTTGATTAAGATTATAGGTAAAACCAATTTCTTGTAGCATTAGAGCCTCCAGAATCTTTACCGATTCTTTCGTAACTCTAGAGAATAAGGGTTGGATTGGCGTATGTGGATATGCATTGTAAGGTGATACCATATAAAGGCCAAGTCCAAATCTGAAAGTTCAATAAACTTACCATCACATTGGACCTCAATAATAGCCTTGTGCAACAAGTTAATCAGCAAGCTCTTCTATCCCAAGCGGGCTAAGTGGCAGATATATTATCTGGAATTCAGCTTCAATTGGAAAAAGACAAAATCTATTGACAGCCTGAATACAATTTCTCTTTCACAGTTAATTCATGTTATAAAGTTATAAATGACAGTAGACTGAGATTTCACTTGCACAATCACATTTGGAAGACTTGGGTGCCACTAAAAGTAAAACTATTTACTTGACTAGCGGTATCAAACAAGATACTAACAAGAGATAATCTTAAAAAAAAGATTGGTATGACAAGGAATTATGTCCTATGTGCAATAGCTATTATGAAACAGTTTCACATCTGTTTATCCATTGTCCTTTTGTAGCTTCTATTTGCAAATTTTTCGTTAATAATCCCATGTATCCTGTGTATTATCATATTGATGACCTCTTCAGATATAAACCTCATTGTGCCTTTGCATTATTTGATCATGGATGGCATGTGCTTATTCCGACTGGGATCTGAAGTATCTGGAAGGAGAAAAATAGTAGAATTTTTTAGAATTTTGCTTATTCATGTAGGCTCACTATATTTCATATTATTTCCCTTATGTATGCTTAAGCAGTAAATTTGAATACAGGTTTTGAAAGGAATGTTTTAATACAATCCGTCTCAGACATGCAAAACTCTTGGAACATGGACCATTCAAACATGGAGGCATCTGCGAATCTAAATCCTGGGACCACTATTTTCTCAGCAAATGCCCTTGCTGAAGTCATGCCTTCTGCAGATCATTCCTCATGATCTTGTTGCAATACATTAATCTCTGTGATATTCTGTTGAATGGAAGTTGTAACTTAATGATTTTTGGATAATTCTAGCCATATATGTATTACATTGGCCAAGTTAATATTCTGGATCTTCTAGAACCTTAGACTTTTTGTAATACTTGGAACTTTTTTGTTCTTAGTGGTGGACTCATAACCAAGAATTCTTATCGTTTCCAAAAAATAAACTTACCATCACATATCATATATATGTATATTTACATAAAAGAAACGTCCAAATATGCAAAAGAGCAAATCCAATGAACGTATCATATACATTTCATTGTTAACTAATAACACAAGAAGTCCAATACGCAATGAAGGAGAAAATAAACTTCAAAAAACATGATTAAAGAGAACTATGTTCTATTGTTTCCTCTTGAAATTTTGAACACCAAGAATAGTATAAACACAATGGTAGTTACTAATTGTAATTTGAAAACTTACCGAAAATAGGTGAAAACTGATTAAGAACTACTTCAAAATTCAAAATTAAAAAAAAAGAACTGAAACCATGGTCGTGAAAGTTCTTGCAATTGATTGTGCACTACACATAGCACCAAATTCAAGTGAAAAACCCACATGATGCATAATGAATTATTTTATTAGGAATTATAATGTTAAAAAAAAAAAAGAACTCAAAAAGATGTTATAACAAAGGATTTTTTTTTTATCAATGTCTATCAAAAAGTCGACTTGAAGCACTTAACTTCCATCGAGATTAAGAATTAAGATGGAATAGATATTTTATTTCTTTCAATCTTCAAGTTGGATTGCAAAATTTATTTTTGTCTAATACTTCTTGTTTTTTTTTTTTAAAATTAAGATAGTTGCAAACCAAAGTTAAATAAGGAAGCATATACAATGGAATATTGTACAATCAAACAGACAAAAATATGGAATAAACTCTTAGATGGAAAGAGAAAATAATTGTTCACATTTGTAATTCAAAAAATTAATAAAAGTACAAAATACCAACGAATGTGACACTTCAGTGTAACTAAATTAAAAAAAATATTTTTAGAAAATTCAAAAAAAAAAAAATATGGTTAGAGATAAAGAGATGTTCCTTTTCTCTCCTTTGGTAATCTAAAATATGCCCTTGTTTGTTTAGTATAATAGTAAGATACTTTGTTAGAGACACACCATGCTCCAGTCATTGTTAATTACTAACACAAAGTACTTTGTTTGGGCCACATATACCCCCCATCACAACCTCCGTCCACATGGGTTCTCTCTCTCGCTTTAAAATTGCAGGTACACACGACCCATTTTGCCATGTCTGACACAAATATAGATGAGATAATAAAGGCCTAATGGTACAGGCATCAAGATTCTATTTTTCATAGATTCCGAAGAAGTAACCTCTTATTTTCCTTTTTGAAATGTTATTAAATTTGGATACTAAGGGTCCGTTTGGTAAGCACTTATTCAAAAAAACACTTATTCCTGAAAAATTGAACCAAACAGTTTTTTTTAAGCTAGATTATTTCAATACGCTAGTTTTTTATTTGTGCATAAAAACTTTCAAATAAGCTGATTATAAAAAACTGTGAAGACTAACTTTTTTAAAAACATTGGTTATGAGTATAATCTGTTTTCTTCATAAGTGTTACCAAACGCTACCTAAGATTCTTACCTTGTGTGTGTTCTATATCAACTTGGTCTAATGAGATGAACTCTTGTTGGATGATTACTTGTATTATATGTAATTAGATAAATTGATCTCGTGTTTTAAAATTTATACTATTTATACTTCATGTAATACCTACTTCAAGAGATGAGCTATAATTTAATGGTAAAAGGAATAGTTTGAGAGAAAAATAGAATTAAAGTGAAACACATGAGATTAAGGTCAACATCTATATGTAAATCTTGTTTTCTTTCTTTTATACTTCCGCAAATAATATACATTAAATGAGTAGGATGAGACAATAAATACCAAATAGCACAAGCGTCTAGATATTTTATTTTTCATAGATTCCAAAGAAACAACCTCTTATTTCTCTTTTCCTTTTCGAAATGTTATTAAATGTGTAGTTAGTACCATCCAACATTACACTCTACTGGAGTTGGTTAAGAAACAACTTATGGCTAACCTCGTGACTAACCTCGTTTTCCTATCACATCATAATTTATCTGCCACCACATTGTTTGATTCCAAAAACTCGGAAGCCTTTGTCTAAACAATGACATGCGCCCACCATACATGGAATCCATATCTACTTACCATTTCGATCTCGATTTGCCATGTGTTTACAATGTCATCTGCAAGGAAAGAAATGGTTGTAGGAATAGAGATAGCCGTGGGCTGACACAAAACAAGAGATTCATTACTAGTGAATAGGAAGGCATGCCAACTTCATTTCGCAGCTGACAAAGATCGACATTATGCTGTTGTACTATTCTATTGCAAGGACCCACGAAGCTAATGGAGTACTTCTTAAGATAATCCGAGAGAACTAGTCAGACTTGAGACAAACTTTGGAGTCTAATTTTGAAGAGTAAAGCTAATTGTCTTTCATGCCGATTCCCATCCTGAGGATTCCATGCAGCCCACCCAGCACATGTATGACGAAATCACACATCAAACCATGTTCTGATCCGAGATTTTCATGGCCACAAACTGATTCTTACAAGCAAAGTTCCCTTTCTTGTTCTTTTTCCTTTTTTGTTTTTTATTTTATATGCATCTAATTGTATTTCACGCCGATTCTTTGCACATGCAGCAAAGTTAAGCACGACACCTTAAAAACCAAATTTCCAACTTTATGTCGTGTATCTGCCAAATATATCAATCGATATTATTAGTCTGGCATATGTATATTACCACTACAGGATTAGATGCATTCCTTGTAGGAATCCACCACAAGATCCACATGTACCCCAATACATGTCTGATTTGTGGCTAAAAACCTCCTCGTTATTTAAGCTTCCACTTTACTTTCAAATACCTAATGTTTGCACAAGAAAATCGTCACCCCCATCATCTTTACATCAACTCCATTCTAAGATCTTGCAGATTGAATGGCATCTAACTAGGGCCAGACTTCCGAATCCCAACAGTTGTGTTATTAAAAGTTAAAGGTTCGAGCCATTAACTAAAAACAACTGACATCAAGTTATGTCTCCCGTGCTAGATCCCTCATATGATTTCTTTTCACCATTCTCCAGTTTATCTTGGACGTATTTCACTTTCACATGGTAGTTCCCAAAAGTCTTTTCCATGCGAACCCCTACCAATTATTAAGCGCCTACTAGCTGTACGTTTAGTAGACGATACGCGATTGTGCTTCATTGGCACGTGACACAAAAAAAAAAAAAAAGGACTTGCTGTCTTCCATATTGGACTTTCCTTTCTCCGCAACCAACAGCTTCTGTCGTTAAAGGCTAAGGGTTAGAGCAATACACTAAAGACACTTGAAAGTTATGAGAGGCCATAAACTAAAGACACTAGCAGACCCATCACGTTAAAAGGAATGGCCGAAGGTCTTTTCTTTAGGAACAAAGAGCTTTTCCCCAAAAGGTTTGGAAGTAGCTAATTCCTCACGTGTGGAATCTACTCGTCCCAATTGCTACATTTAATAGAAAATGCCAAAAGCGTCACCACCAAAGCAATCAATATGCTTAACTCTGTTTTTTTTTTTAACGATATTATGTTCTCTCGTCACGAAACCAAAAAGAAAATAATACGATAATACGATTGTAATATATATAGTATCTACAGAAGTCGAACTCCCGATCTCTCGTACAATCACAAAGAAACTTAACTCTGTATATCCTACAAGATTAAGCATCTAACGTAATACTACTTTCTCCTCTCCATCTCCCCTGATTTGCATTCTTATCCCATGCTTTGGATGTATTGCTTGGATAGCTGAAGCAACAGCATCTACTCACTTTCAAGGTTGAGATCATTATCTTACTCTTAAAATGTAGGTTTCTAGTTTTAGACATCAATAATATATGAATTTCTGCTGTGAAAGAATCTTAACATTTACCTTAAGCTGCATCTTTTCTACAGCACAGCACACTTAAAATGGTAGATGTCAATACTAGCCGTTGATTTTTTTTTTATGGTTTCAGTAGCACATCTTTTTACTTTAGTCCTATTCTTCCCTCGTTCATTAAGAAAATATTTGCTGTGCAATTCTAGCCAGCTACAAAACCCAATTGTAAATATCAACACATGCCAGTGATAAACAAAAAAAGAACTCTACGTCATCAATTAAATCAACATTGTAGTGTTTAAGTTGAAAAAGACTGATTAACAACATGCTTTCACCATGGAAACGTCAGTTGCCCAATATTGATATTCAGAGAAACTTATTATTGAGGCTAAAGAAATTTCAAATGAATGATCCCTCCCCTAAACTGAAAGCTTAAGAACAAAAGAAACATGGAAGAAGAAGAAGAAGACAAGGAAAAGATTAGATATGCCAATATAGTAAATTGAATGTTAGGGCAGGTGTCAATATCTGGATGCCCTCCTTAAACTAATTGTAACAAGACCACATGCTTCTTAAATTATTCTTGCCAACAACTTGGAGGCATCCATCGCTGCTAAACTTCCCCAAAAGGAATAGAAGACTGTAACCTTACAAGAAAGCAGAACCGGATTTAAATCCATTAGCAGCATGTGCTATTCAGGCATGGCCCTCGTGTGGAATCTAACCAGCTATAGTGCTCACCATTGAAACAAATACTGTCTGGTTACGGTGAGGTGAGGGCATAAAAGTATCCTAATTGGAAGGGACCATTATGGTACATGGCAATGCTGCACAAGTGGGTCATACAAAAGTACAACTACGGTGACATGCAAGTGGCTTTGTGGCGTGAATAAAAGAAGGGTGTAAAAAGGTTGTTGATCCCTATGGTATCTTAAATGACTACAAGACTACATTGTGTGGTAATCTCGAGAAGATTAAATTGCATCAGAGGTAAAGTAGTCTTTTAGTTTGATCATTCTTTAAGATGCGAAGGTTAATAATCCAATGAATTATGATCTACGCATATTACTATATCTAAAGGCAGGCGGATCTCGTTGTAAGAATTAAGGTGCAGATAAGAAAAGAGTAAATGTATCTATGTCCTCAAAGTGAATCAATTCCATCTAAGTTAAAGACCAAACTCCAACGTTTGACAAGTACCAACAGCATTTGAGATTGATGCAATCTAATTAGATATTCATACAGATTTTATCGTGCTGGTATATCAAAATCAAATCCTGATAATAGAATGGACGCTAGATCATGATTCTTAAGTTGCTGCCAAATAGCTTAATGGCGGCTGTTGGATTTTTCTACAAGTTGCTAAGGAACAGCTGTCCTGGTGCTAATGGTGGAAGTGAACCAAGAAATTTTTCAACTTTCTTCCTGTATCAAGAAGCCTAATTATGGGATTAACTAAACATGCTAACTGAAAAAAATCATAAAACAAATACTGTCTAGTTATGGTGAGGTGAGGGCATAAAAGTATCCTAATTATGGAGGGGACCATTATGGTTTGATTCAAATCAAGCTAAAAACAAAAGAAAGCATGTGAGGGTATAAAAAAACAGAAAGAAAGCTATATCATACCAATCCACCTCCCATGGGACCGCAGCAGATGCCCTATCCATTACTGTCTAACAAAGACCGATCTGGATTGAACAAGGCAGCCTGAAATGGTTATGTGAGTTCTCTTTTAGGCAAGCATCACATGCTCAAAAATCAAAACCACCGCAAAATGAAGAAATACTATACAGAAAATCCAATGGAATATCACATGGTAGTTCAACTTGTTGTCATGATACCTGTCATTTTCAATGCTTTTTTTTATGACTACAAGCCAGACTGAAGAAAGAATTTCACGAGAGACAAGCTTGTACCAGCACCCAGCAAGTAATTGGAATTTTTTATTTAAAAAATCAAAAGTAATCTAAGGATCTCTTTGTTTATGGATTCTCAAGGATGGATTATTTAAAAAATGACGGCATGACAGAGAAATAATATTTACTTAATAGAAAGAGGAAAAAATCCAAAGAGCCCGTAAGACTCAGTTTTTTTGGATTTTTTAGATATGGATCTACTGACACCAAAAAACCAATAATCCACTTTAGTTGCCAAACGAATCCTAAGACTAAATAATTTTAGTAGATGTGACATGCTTTTCATAGAAACACTAGGGATACACACTTTATGACTGATATTAACTAAAATAATTTGCTAATGATCCCTGCAAAAGTACAATGGATGAAGGATGATCACCGAGGAAAGGTGGCAATAGAAAAATAAAGCATTGGCACCTGTAACAGTATATATGCATCTTTTTTTTATTTTGGTGAAGGAAAGGTATGATGATATCAAGTATACACCCTTGCTTAATATATTAAGCATAAAAGGTATCATCATGTTACCAATGGATCAACAGCTATTGTTTTGGCATTCAAGGCTTTTCTCTGTAATATGTTTCTTATCCAAATATTATGTCAAAACTTTGATGCTTTCTATCGTCGTCTTGAAACTATTGATGCTCTATAATACATTATAATATGTTTCAACACATCCTGATCAAGCCTGGAGAGATAAACCCTACTTATATGGTCTTCATCCCCACTTTTCAATTAAGATCAGACACAACATATAAGATCTAAATGCACTTGGTTAGTAGCACAGTAAGATCGAAAGAAAACAAGAATTTCAACAATAAAGACATAGCTTAGAATATCTTACATTAGGACAACTTAAGTTATTTTGGTTGCCTTGTAATTCATTCTTGATTTTCAAATATGCTACTATATATATAAAACCTTGTCCCAAACATTAATATATATTCTATGCCTCTTCTAACATGGTATCAGAATAGCAATTCTAACCTAGGATCTCTACAACGCCAACCCTGTGTTTTTCACCCTCTCTCCACCTACACTGTTGCCCATCTCTCCTATGTGTCGCAGCCCACACAACATGGCTATGTACAATTTGTTTTCTCATTCTTAATCTTTTTCAAAAAATTTCTAACCATATAGATTGCATTGATATAGTATAAAGTATATTGATACAGGTAAATTTCTCCTTTCACCCTTGGGAGACCATCACATGGCCATTCGCGCCCAAAGTAGCAAGAAAACGTAATTGTTAAGATTTGTTCCCTAACAAACATCCGCACAAACGTCCGTTATTTCCCTAATATTGCAAGGATCTACACTAGACATCCAGACCGGATGTCCCTTAATTCCCTGCATGTTCAAGGTCATAGGTAGACATGGAAAACGGGCCGTGTCGGGCCAGACCGGCCGGCCCGCCGGATAGGCCCAGTCCGGCCTGCGGGAACCGCCCGGGCCGGGCCGGCCCGCGCTGTGTGCGGGAAATGGCCGCCGGCCCGTGGGCCCGGCCCCGGGCCATGGGCCGT